>SCDY01000416.1:735-63898 GCA_004143825.1 Drosophila micromelanica
AATGTTGGCTTTTGATAAGATATCTTTAGAAATACAATATTTTTCATACAAATACTCAATTATTTGCCGATTGTTCCTATGGGTAGCTATATGATATAGTAGTCTGACACTAATTATATTTCAAACACAATTTGGAAGCATCGTCGAATCTTTAATTTCCGACTTTTGTTAGGGTATCTTTAAAAATACGTATTTTATCATACAAAAACTCAGTTTAAGACCGATTGTTCCTATGAGAGCTATATGATATAATAGTCTGATACTGATAATATTTTGAACACCTTTTGGGAGCATAGTCATATCCTTAAAAGTTGGCTTTCGTTAAGATATCTTTAAAAACACAATATTTTTCATACAAATACTCAATTATTTACTGATTTTTCCTATGGGAGCTATATAATATAGTGGTCTGATACTAATGATTTTTTGAACACCATTTGAGAGCATAGTCATATTCTTAAATGCTGGCTTTCGTTAAGATATCTTTACAAATACAATATTTTTCATACAAATACTCAATTATTTGCCGATTGTTCCTATGGGAGCTATATAATATAGTGGTCTGATACTGATGATATTTTGAACACAATTTGGGAGGTTTTGTTAAGGTATCTTTAAAAATACATGCTTTTTCATACAAAAACTCAGTTTGAGGACGATTTATCCTATGAGAGCTATATGATATAGTAGTCTGTTACTGACGTTATTTTGGACACCTTTCTGGGGCATAGTCGTATCTCTAAATGCTGGCTTTTGTGAAAATATATTTAAACATACAAATATTTTCATACAAAAACTCAGTTTATGGCTGATTGTTCCTAAGGGAACTATATTATAGTATAAATCGGAATTTTTATAATTATCTTAAATGTTTAGTTTTGTACGAATACCTCCGAAATTGAAAGTGTTTTCTTACATTATTTCAGTTTTTGTCCTATTTTATTATATCTATTTTAAACAAAATGTTATTTTTATTGATATTTCCCGTAAGAAAGATATGATATGTTGATTTTAGTTGTGGTTATCATCGGTAAAAACGACCAAACGATTCAAGTTTATTTATAAACTAATTGTTTTAGTCGACGCTTTTGTTTTATATTGTGTAAAAATGTTAGAAAACAACAGTCAAAGATGTGGACGGCCACTTCGATAGACGAATGTTGTGCAGTATCGTTAACTGACGATTAGTAGCAAATTTATCTCGACTATAACTGACTATCGTGTGTTGAGAACACATCAGCTGTATAACATCGGTAACAAATCAAAACAAATATCGAACTATCGAATTTGTAATACGTTCGATCAACGTAAATTTTGCATTCAAAAGTTTCAAAAATATCATTTTGGTTTACAAAAGTTTATAATTCCTATTGATTCGAGATTGCATTTATCACCAATCAGTCTGTCACTTCCATCTACCATTTCCAACACAACTAATGGACAGGTCATTGTCTAAAGTGCAGCACTCCATTTTCCTCTTGAAGGTCAAGTGCAGCGCATTTCAACTGCAACTTCAGATTTTCCCCCTGATGAAGATGACATCTCTCACTGTTATGCAAACGCCGAGCACTAGCAAGTCTTTAAAGCACTTGTCTGACCGTAAATTTCTTGGTTGCCGCGCATAAGCTTTAAACAGGGCAGCGCCAAGTTGTAAGCGTCATTGCAACCTCAGTAGAGATGCGAGTTTACAGCACAGAACGACTACATCGATATTTTAGTATGTGGCCATGATAATGACAATCAATCGTAATATTCTACTTGTTCTTCTGAATTTAGCGGTTTTATAACTTCGTAAATTTTTATTATCTTAAAAATCGATTTATAGTTAGAAACTATACGAAATAAAAATGTTGTCGTAGCGATAACCGAACCACTCAGCGATTAATGGTCACCCTAGATCATAATAAAGAATGGTATTTACGTGCTGTCGAAACACGGTCACCTTGGCTGACAGGCGAGGAAAATTATTTATATTTTAGAATCCACGACGCTTCGCACACGAAAATTGGCAAAAATAATATAGTTACGGTTAAATTGTAAACACACTGACGCTTAAACGACAAAGTGTACGCTTAACAAACCAAATTTATGTGCTACTAGTATCGCAATGGTTATGCAGCAACCAATTTACACATAAAAATACAGCCAGGCACCGCGGCCATCAACAAAAAAAATACGAACACCACGAAAGAAACTTGTGTGCGCAAACTGCAATACTGCAGTTCAACAAATTTAACAAAACGTGAACATTATTTGGCATTACGGCATATCAGAGAAAATGCGCTCGTAAACTGTTGTGTAGTGTAATTAAAAAGCAGCTAAATTGCTGCCGCTGCTTAGCGGTGGTGGTGCAAAAAGAATATAAAATCGGTGGCAAGAAGAAGAGCCGCCAAGTAAGAAAATTGAAATAAAAAAGAAAACGCTAACCATCAAAATCAATTAATCATATCAAAAAAAAAGAGAGGGATAAGGAGTAAAAATACAGTTAATTATTGCAACGTGCAGTGTGTTATTTGTACTGCAGGTGCTGCTGCTGCTGCTTGGCAGACGCTGCTAAAGCTGACGACATGCGCGCGTAGAGTTGCCAGCTCTGAAAGAGTTGCCAAAATAGCCTCGCATTGTGGCGGCTTCTGCACCGAAGATTGCTAACAAATTCGGACGTACTTTTCGCGCTGGTGGAGATGCACTGGTAAATGCTGAAGCAATTAATTAAATCCACAAAATACTCACCGAGTGCCTTTTTCGCGCAGGTTGGCAGCTCTGTTTGCCTAAAGGAACCTAACTATCCGCTCGTGCATAGAAATCGCACCCAAGCCGCGTTTCCAACAAATTTGTATTCCTATATTTTTTTGTTGCTTTGGATGCACGCGTCGTGATCCCGCGGATCGACGACGCCATTAGATAGAAATTTTCGTACGCCCCGTAGTTAAAGAAAAGCTGCCACCATTCGGAAGAAAAACACTTCGAATATGACCCACAATATCGGTATGGCGCCATATCGTTTGCCGGGTCCAGCGGGCGGTCTCTGTCCGCCCGACTTTAAACCGCCGCCTCCGACGGATATCATCTCGGCGCCGAGTAATCCAAAGAAACGACGGAAAACATCAAATGCGGCCAACTCAGCGGCGGCGGCTGCAGCGGCGGCGGCAGCAGCGGCAGCTGCCGCTGCCAATTCCATGCAACAGCAACAATCGGCGCCGCCAACACCGCAAGATCTGTTACCGCCGCCACCGATGGGCGGTTTCGGTGACACGATCGTCGCCTCCAATCCGTTTGATGACAGCCCCCAGGTGTCCGCCATGTCCAGCTCGGCGGCAGCTGCCATGGCGGCCATGAATCAAATGGGTGGCGCCGGCGGACCTGGTGGGCACTTTGGACCGCATCCGCATTGGGAAGAGCGCATGGGCATGGGCATGCATCCGCATATGCATCCACACCATCCGGGTGCTGGCGGCGGGCCCATGGGCCATGGGCCACACGGACCCCATCATATGGGCGGTCCGCCGCCCATGCGCGGCATGAGCCCCTTGGGACCTGGCGTACACCCGCATCCGCATGGCATGGGACCCGGCGTTGGACTGCCGCCGCACATGAACCATGGTCGAGCCGGTGGCGTGCCCATGGGTAGTCCAATGGGTGCAATGGCTGGCATGGGCGGCATGAGTCCAATGGGCAACATGGGCGGACCAAGCATATCCCCACATCATATGGGCATGGGCGGACTCTCACCCATGGGCGGCCCCAATGGGCCCAATCCGCGTGCAATGCAGGGCTCACCCATGGGCGGCGCTGGAGGACCGATGCCAGGACAGAACTCGCCAATGAACTCGCTGCCTATGGGCTCACCCATGGGCAATCAAATTGGCAGTCCATTGGGTCCAGGACCAGGGCCCGGACCGGGTCAGCAACAACAACAACAACCACAAGGAGCACAGCAGCAGCAGCCACAAAACCCGCAGCAGACTCACATGAACAATGGACAAATGGGTCCGCCGCCCCTGCACAGTCCGCTGGGCAATGGGCCAACAAATCACAGTCACATGTCGGGTGGGCCGGGCCCAGGGCCAGGTCCTGGACCAGGCGGCTTGGTTGGACCCGGTGGCATGTCGCCGGCCAATAGCAACAACAACAACAATATGATAGGTGGCAATTCGTCCAACAACAATAACAACAGCAACAGTAATAGCAACAACAATGGAAGCAATTCCAACAGCAACAACAATCAAAATCCTCATCCACATCTGTCGCCAGCGGCGGCGGGTGGACGTCTGGGCGGTGTGCCCAATGCGATGCAATCCAACGGTCCAATACCAGCGGCGTCATCAGCAGCATCCACAGCGACAACGACGTCAACAGCGGTCACAGCGACCACATCAGTGCCTACGTCCTCACCAGCGCCGCCCGCCATGTCACCGCATCATTCGCTGAATAGTGCAGGTCCTAGTCCGGGCATGCCCAATGCGGGGCCCAGTCCGCTGCAATCTCCAGCGCTAAGCGGCGGCCCCGGTAGCAACAACAATAACAACAACAATAATAATAATAATAACATGAACAGCAACAACAACAATGGACCTATGATGGGCCAGCAAATGAACCCAAATGTTCCTATGCAGCAGCAGCAGCAACAACAACAGCAGCACGGTCCCATGGGCGTTCATATGGGCGGGCCACCTGGTGGACCTGGACACGGGCCTGGTGGTCCTATGGGCATGGGCATGAATCAAATGCTACCGCCACAGCAACCGCCGCATCTTGGAGGACCACCGCACCCGCAGCTTATGAACCATCCGCACCCGCATCATTCGCATCCCGGCGGTCCACCGCCGCATCACATGATGGGACCTGGACCGGGCATGCATGGTCCTGGTCCGGGCGGCATGCCACCGCACATGGGCGGCGGCGGTGGCGGTAATCCGCACATGATGGGCCCACACGGCAATGCCGGCCCTCATATGGGTCACGGTCACATGGGCGGCGTGCCAGGACCGGGTCCAGGACCAGGCGGCATGAATGGACCGCCACCGCATCACGGCATGCCACCTCACCACGCACACACACACCCACATCATCACAGCCATGGGCACAGTCCGATGGGCGGACCAAACATGTTTGGTGGCGGCGGTGGCCCGATGGGTCCAGGACCCATGGGCAACATGGGTCCCGGTCCAATGGGCGGCCCCATGGGCAACATGGGCGGTCCAATGGGCAAGCCCATGACAATGAGCGGTGGCAAAATGTATCCACCGGGCCAGCCAATGGTCTTTAACCCGCAGAATCCCAATGCGCCGCCCATTTATCCATGTGGCATGTGTCACAAAGAGGTCAACGACAACGACGAAGCGGTCTTCTGTGAATCCGGTTGTAATTTCTTTTTTCACAGGTAAGTTCAGTTTTCTTTGATTAGAGGACATCCGATATTCATCGGGCAAATAACATTCTGAAACAGATATCATTAAATGCCTGTCAAGTAAATTTTCACAAAACGATCAGAAAATAATTAATATTTTACATGTTTTCTTGACAACAAATTTTTAATTTTTTTGGAAAATAAACAAGTATTGTCTTAGAAAACACAATAAATCTGTCAGTTTGTTGGGGTACATATATATTTTTAAAGGAATCCATACTTTAATTCATTTTCTATTTGCAGAACGTGCGTGGGTCTAACGGAGGCGGCCTTTCAAATGCTCAACAAGGAGGTGTTTGCTGAGTGGTGCTGTGACAAGTGCGTAACTTCTAAGCATATACCCATGGTCAAGTTTAAGTGCTGAATAACGAGCAAACAACATCAGCAACATCAATAACAATGATACCATCAACCAACATCTACCACCAGCTAGCACTCATTCACTCTGTATAAATATATCCAAGCATTAACTATTTTAACTGTAGAGTATAAGCAGTTTAGGGTACCCATCATCATACAATATGCGCTCACAATAGTCAAAGGTCCCCAACGAAATTTACAAGCGACGACTCACTATATATATATATTTATATATGTATGTATATGTATATGGCCGGAGCAGTGTTGTGAATTTTCGCTTCGGCCAAGCTCAATGCGCGCATCCTTAAACAAAAAACAAAAAAATCAAACCTTAATGTATGCTAATTGTAATATAGTATAGCTTAGTATATATTTATATATAAATCTATACTTTCATGACATGTGAGACGATGCATTGTTGTCAGCCTAGAAAGCAAGATAAGCAACCATACCGGAAATGGCAAAAACAAAACAAAAACTGAAAAGAAATACACTAAAAACGGCGAATGATACCGTCGAAATATGTGTGGATGATAACGAAAGCAAATATCAATCTACTGGTGTGTATTATAAAAAAAATAAAAAAACAAAATTATGAAAAATCAGCAAGTTCAGAAAGAAAAAATATATATAAAAATAAGTAAATAACGTTTGTGTTAAAGCAGAAAGATAACAAAAAAGAGCTAAGAAATGGACACAAAGTTTTACACTTGTTTTCGAATTATTAGTTTTAAGTGTGGAATGCATGCATATACTATACATATATACAAATAAGATTATCTTAAATCTAATAATCGGTCTGACAATGAACATAAAAATTTGTAACGTACAGAAATTATCAGTGTGTGAAATTGTTTTTCAACAACAACAAAAAATCGTTTGTATGTGCTGTTTTTTTTTTAACTCTTGCGTCAATTTTGCATGCACTTTTTAAACAGACAGAAATACTTAATATGTATACTAAGCAAATGTATTGACGTTTCAATTGAATTGATAAAAATGTGTATTTACAAATTATTAAAGATCGACAAAAGTGAACACAGAATGCGAGTGAAATTGATTGCGAACAAAAAGCACAAGAAATTATTAATGAATGCAGCAAAAATGAACTACTTTAAGCATTAAAAGTTAACGCGTGAATTAAAAATGGAAACAAAACTGTATAAATTGCAACTTAAGTTATTTATAATTAAATAAAAACAAAAAATACATACAAAATAAGTTGAAAAGCTTTGCAAGTTTTTAAATGAAAATGTGAAAGGGAATAATGGAAAATGATAATTAAAAAAGCGTTTTATGAATTCATTTATAATCTATTAACCTAACTTGCAACTTGGCGCGGGTATTCTTTGGTCTTCAGGTAAGGCATTACAGTCTACAATTCCCATTGTTTCTTGAATGAATTACTTAGACAACTTAACTGACGACGATAGCAATATGGCATATGCTATAATAACCAAAACATGTGTCTCATAATATGTCTCCTTTATATCTAATCTCATTAAGTAGATGTATTCGGGATTAATATCAAGGAAAGTCGTTAGGGCTTTCCAAATCCTTACGGAAGATTTTGATGCTCCATTCACTTTTGGAACCATTTAATATCTGATATCTTTGATGGCACATCTACAAATTTTACTAATCTTTGAAAAACATATGTTCGTCCATTTGTCGCTTTAACCAAGTATTGTTAAAACCCTTAAGCTACGCTAAGTATGCGAAGATATAAACTCTAGTTCGTTACGTTTTTTACACTCCGTTTAACTCAGATATTATTGCATATGTATTTCAGTTTTGGAATACTTAAACTAAATACGCACAATTTAAATTTTTAATAAACAAATACAAATATATAGATTATTTCTTGATTTTCTGCTAAAACTACATAAATCCTCCTCCGAAACTCGCACAACAAAGACAAAAAATTGTTTTGTTGAGGCTTTAGAGCAACTTTAAGATGTGGCCAGTTAAATGCTCTTAAGAACGAGTCTTGGCAAAATTTCAATCGTACAGGAGTGCGACTTAAAGCTATAACATTTTATATTTTTTGATTACATTTAACTTTTTGCTTTAATATACTTTTTTATAATCATATTATATGCATAGCACGCAGAAATCTGATAAGGTCTCTGCATGGACCAAACTTTTATCCGATAGCTGCCGTTATTAGCTCGGCAACATCCTGATCTGTGCTACGCACGGTCAGATTAAGTGTAACGCCCTCGGAGAGCGCTAGCTTAGCACGTACCAGCACCTCGATGCCGCCCCGGAAGGTCCCTGTGGAAGCGATAAGAAATTAGAATAAAATGCCAGACAGCTAAATGTATTTTTTATACCCGAGCAGTGTACGGTGTGCAGATGCGTGCCCTCTGGCACTTTTTCGGAGAGATTTGCAGCGCCAAGGCCCAGTATTTTAATTATGGTATTAACGGCATCCTGCAAATTGTTAACAGCCGATAGTACAAAAGTGTCCTCTGCTTGGAGCCAATCTGTAAAGCAATATGAACAGTTATAACCAATTTTAGCTTTAATATATATACATGGGTCTATAAACTCAAAACTAACCCTCGCTATCGGCTGCATCCCAGGCCACTTGGAAATTGTTCTTTTTCGTTTTTTGTATTTGGTCGGCGACTGTTATATCTAAATCCTCCAGCATATACTCATCATCGTAACCCTCATCCGAGTCAGGCTCGCCAGTATTCGGATCGCAATCTTTAACAACAAAACGCAAAGTTGCGCCAAATGTAGCTGCAAGCAAAAACATACATATAATAAAAAAATATCAATTTAAAGAATTTATATTATTGCTAGAGTTTTACCTATGGAACTGCCGGCGTCTGGCGGGAATTCGACAATTACGAATGTTGTTTGCAATTCGTTATATGCCAATTTGGGGCAGGGTATCACGGCACGTGCCGTATAGCCTTCCGGCAGCGTCAGCTCCACGCGCACATTCTCCAGGAACTGCTCGGCGAGCGTGTTAAGGCAATCGAACTGGAATACCACATGCTGGGCAAAGATATGCTTGATGCACTGTACCGTGTACTCGGTTTCGCTTTCGGTTAGTTGTATGGGCGCTGTGCTGCGATGAATCGGTCCCAGGACTTGTATGCCTGGCAACTGAGCGAGGCGAGCAGCGCTCTCCTCTTCTCTAGTGATTTTGGGCGCACGTGGTGCACTGGTGACCATCATCACATCGTTGCTGATTTCTGGCTTAACAATAGCGGCCTTGGGCACTATGGAAATGTCAAAGTGTGTTTGCAGTTCGCCATTCAAATGATCCGTCAGCGCCTTCTCGAGCAGCGCCAGCGAACAGTTCTCGCGCTCAATGATGTAGTTCTTGTAGAGCTCCGGCTTGGCCGAATTAAGTATGCTCAGATAGTAGGTGGCACGATCGCGCACCTCATCATCCGGATCCATTTGGCAGCGGCCCAGCAGTACAAGTATATTGGCCAGCAGGGCGGGACATGAGGCGCCAAATTGGGCCAGTGCTGTAACAGCTGCTGCACGCACAATGGGACTCTCGAGGATGACGCGATTGTAGATGAATCGTATATACTTGGAGGGCGTGGCCGCAAATGGGCCCTCCTTGCCCAGCAAATGCAGAATGCGCACGGCCAACGAAACATGCTCGCAATCCTCAATAAACTCACATAGATGGGACAGACCCGATTCCTTGGCATCGGCATTTTCTTCAATGATCGTGATAATGGTGTCCACAATCGATGTCTTGTACTCTAGACCGCCCTCCTCGCGCAGCATGCCACTGAGGAAATTCATCAGCACAGTATGCTTGCGTGGATATTTTGCGCAAAGTGCACAAATGGCATGCACCACCACCACCTTGAACTCATCGGAAATCTCGGCCACAAACGTAGAGATCTGCTTCATCAGACGCTCCACAGAGGATTCAGCACCTGTCTTTAAAAGTGTTGTTATGGCCAGCGTAGCTACCGACCGATTCGAATCGGTAATAAGGCCCTCCAAGTCCAGGTTACATGTGGTAACAGCGGCCGGATGCGTCATGGCCACCTTGTTGAGAGTGCGCACGGCAGCGAAGCGCAGAGTGGCCTTAACTGAGCTGCAAAATAGCTGCAATATGGAGAAGGCCGGTGAGAGCATGCGTGGATTTGTGTTTTTCAGATTGACGATGGCATGGGCGGCCTCATAGATGACCATTTCGCTCTTGTGACGCAGACAGGATTCGATAAACGTATACAAAGGCGAGTCGGCTAGCTCCTCAGCGGGTATGTCTTCCTCCTCGATCAGTTTGCACGCAATGCGTATCTAAAAGGAATGGGAATTATGTTTTTTAATAGATGTATATTATGAGACTGTTCCCGTCTAGCTTACCAGCATGCAAACAGCGTAGGGACTCTTGAGAGAACCGCGAGTCAATTTGTTCACCAACTTGGACACGGCTAGACGATCCGATTTGCGTATATGATAGAGCAGACCCAGCGCATGATACTGCACCATAATATTATCGCTATTCAACGCTTCCTGTGCCTCATTTGCCCAGCGCTTAACGACATCACCAGCGGTGTTGGCCAGCCTCAGGGAGCTGACCAAAGCAGCACACGAGACTGCGGCATTTTTGTCCACAATGCACTGCTTCATATAACGCTCGACGGCCTGGAGCATGGTGTGATCTGTGATGCTGCAGAGTGCGCGAATGGCGGCGGCACGATAAAGATCTTCCTTGCCGGTCATGTCCTTGGTCAGCGAACTGGTGACAATGATCACATCTTCGGCGACGGAGCTCAGCTCCTTAATGCCTAGATAGACCATCCGCCGAAGCACCACATCCTTCGACTGGAACAACTTCGTCATGGCAAAAAAACAATCAGTAGCCTCGCGTGCCACCAGCTGCTCGCCCTGATTAATCAGGTAGAGGATCTTGGTCAGTATGTGAATGCATTTGCGTGCATTCACCGGTGTCTCATTGAACGTGCGTGTCTCCTGCAGTACCGAGGTCTTCTCCAGATTCTGGTACGCGTTTGTTGGACCTGTGCGTTTGTTCAGCGAGTTTGAAATAAAATATTTCATTTTTTGTTGATTTTTTTTTGTTGAACCGGCAGTAGGCAATATATAACAAATTACAAGTTTAGGCAATTGTGTGTGCTGGGATATTTTGTAAGTGTGCAAGTGTGTGTGGGTAAGTGGGTGAGTGGGTTTGTCTTATGCTCTTTTGGCTGCCAGCAGAGCACCTTCTTCTGGTTCAATCAAATGATGTGTGTTGGCAGTTGTTGTTTTGTTGCCGCTCCGGCGGCACTGTTAGTATTGTTAGTACTCTGTTAGCCAGTTAGAACTTACCGTCCTCTTCTTCATCTTTCTCACGACGAAATGAACCCATTTCTATTGAGCTGACTTCAAAATTGCGCACGCAAACAAATTAAATGTAAAATTCAACAAATAAAAATTCTTTGATTTTTCGCTACGCGTACACGTCACACTACACAGCAAGAAGAAGTTTAGTATTTGCCATTTAGCTGTCAACGTTGCTGCCCATCTTAACAGACAGTTAACAGCCTTGCTGCTCAGATGTTTTGCTGTATCGCACATCGGTAATATCGATAAGTGGCAATCAATTATTTGATCCTCGAACTTATCGAGAATAAATACTTTATAATATCGCTGCAAAATAATCTTTAATTTTCGAATAATCGAATCGAATATAATGAATAAAATTACGGGAATTGTTTTGTTTGAGCCCTGATTATAATAAAGCTATAAGTGTAGTCGAAGTAAATTGGAATTATGCCTAATTCTGTGTGGTTTTGCACAGTGATTCGATATCCGGCAGTGAAAAGTAACAAAATAGCCTTAAAAATAAACAAATATAAATAATCAAATAGGTTATCTTGGAAATGAATGAATCGATGGATTTGAAATAAGCAATTACGTGACTCTGTTATTCTAACATGGTTACATTGCAAATGTATCGGAATCATAGCGCGCTATTTTTTCCTATTGAATAATAATCGATATTTATTTCAATTTAACTTGTTCATACATTTATTTGTACAATGCGTAAATGGCGGCAGAAGATACCGTGGACGTTATTACTTAAAAGCGAATAAATAATTGGCGCGGAATGTTCTCACGATTATGATAAATGGTAAGGCAAATGTGCAATGGAATACATATGTTTCTTGTCATTTTGTGCGTTGTTTTTAGACTCGGGCTGTGCGTGTGCGTCGTAAGTTTACAATATTGATGACACATATGACAATCCACGCAAAGAGCGCAATCCAGGCGAGTACGAGAGTGAAGTACAAGCAAGCAGCGGTATTAATACGTCCATAACGACGACGCTCATACGAAATGCTCTCCACTAGATAGTCCATAAAATCAAAAACGGCTGCACATGACAATCGTGCCTTGATTACGGGCACAATATTGCCAACGCCTTGGATTTCCTTCAACAAGGACTCGCGATACTGTTTGCAGGTAACCTCAAATCCACTGGTGAATATTGCCGCATAGATCAACTGGTAAACTGCCATAATAACCGATATGACCGTGGCTGGTAGCCCTGGAGAACAAACAAGGAGTCATATAAATACAGCGTTAATTTGATGAGCAGAGCTTGTACTTACAATAGTAGGGCGAGAGACCATCCGACGTTAGTTCAGACTCGGTAGTAACCACAATCATGTCGCCAGATCTGCGTGAGGAAGAGAGGAAGAGCGGAAGCGGGGCAATGCGTGAGTAATGGCAAATTTAAATTGAATTGGTGTAAAGTATAGCGATTGCTTCATTCATTGCTTCCATTAGCATACGTCTTAATTAGGCCAGACTTGCGAGTGTCGCAAGCAGCTGTGGCCGCCGATTAACCCGTCTGACCCCATCAGTATTAGAATTGGTCGGCTAATAAGCGCAGCACTCACCGCTGTCGGATGGTTGTGGTGCCCGCCTTGCGTTCACCCTTGCCGATGCACACCCGATAGCCATGGTAGACGCCCAACACAACGGCAAAGATTAGCGGCAATATCAGTCCATAGGTGGCATAGTGGCAATAGGCGATGCTGCCGCCCTCAAAACTGTTGTAGGTGGTGCGGCCGTGCAGCACACAGCCGCAGTTGGTGTCCGGACAGGCGTTGAGCACATAGCGCCAATGCGACCAAGCCACTGCCGAGGTGATGCAGCAGACCAGCGAAGTCACAATAATGAAGGGATAAAAATAGGAGAGCGCACGCTCCGCGCTGTACGACATTCTTCCAATGGGTGGGCGTGTTCTTGGCTGGGCTGCAAAAAAATGGCATGTTAATTAATTAAAAATTCTTTTTTACTAAAAAAAAAAAAAAAAAAAAAAAACTAATGGTAAATGCAGATCACATTTATTTAAAATTCTCGATATACAACCCGGTTTCCTAAAATCGATAGTTATCAAATTATTATCTCAGAGGATATGGGCCTAAGAAGTCAAATTTGGTTGGCTATCGTGAAATTTGACCAAAATTTAGGCATGTTTGATGCCTTATTGAAAGTCAGAAAGTTTTATAAAGATCAGGCAATAAACACCAAAGTAATGCACAATACATATGTATCTCCTAGTTGGAAAGTCCCCTTTTATTAAAAAACACTCTTGTATTTATAACATTTTTTTTATGCATTTGTTGGATTTCAGGCAAACTGAGCTGGTCGACGTTGTACACTGCACACCTGCGCTGCTTTTATAGCGCTCTCACACTCGCTCTTTTTCTCTTTTGCTGTGCTCTTGGGGCGTCACACACATACACAAATGCATTTTGCTGCACTGTACCCAATATAAACAAACTTTTTTGTTGCACTGCGCGTGAGTTTTTAAAAATTATGAATTGTTTATTTGTTTTAAACCGATTCAATATATGCAACGGCAAAAGAAATATCCATAAGTCTAATAAGCAATCAGCATTTCAACGAAGACTGGCCGCTGACACATACACTTACACAAGCGCACTGAGCTGACACACCTACGTCAACAGATACTTTACGTTCAACGAGCAACCGTCTGCGTGCGCAGCAACAAAACGACTGAATCGTCTTGTTTTGACTCTGATCGGAACGAGCACACGTTCTGTCGCAGCGAGAGCGCAAAAGAGCAGAAAGAGTGCGCGAGAGCGCCAATGGTTGCGTGAGGGAGCTGCCGCACGCATTATAAACAAACAGCTTGGCAGCTCTGTTCGTTATTATTTGAACTGTTGCGACTTCGGACAACGCCGTGTAAAGTAATACACGGAGATACGTATGTCTGTGCATAATATGAATGAAAGGTGAATGAAAACAACAAAGACGGTACGTTCTTGGCCAGGCGCCATCACTTAGCACGCTTGCCAAACATCTGCCGGCGACAACAAATGACGCGCGGTCACCAGCGGCCGGCCCGCCCCATGCTGCTTCATCCTGTTGCTCACTGGCTGGCCGCCACATTACCGGGCCATGTTCATTTTGGCAAAAACCATTTTTCGCGGACGTCTGATCTCAGTTGCATGAGTGCTGTGGAGCTCTCAGCTACGCGGAACATATTTTCGAGTGCAAACAACAAACAATATAAAGCAAATACTCAAAGTACTTGCCAAATTATTGACTGGCAAGTAGTTTGAACTAGCCTAAGGCAAAGTGAAAATAAAAGTGCCAATTAACCAATAAAAAGTACTTTCAATTGTGGCCATTACGAAATGACATGCTTATTGCAAAATTGCAGCAGCAGAAAATTGTTCAACAACTGCCTATAAATAGCCCAAAAGGTAGAACACATCTTCTGTCTGTTCTGCCCAGAACATTATAAAATTATACAAAATTTGCATAATTTGTCTTTTTTGTGTAAGAAACAAGGCAAGTGAATTCCATTGCATTGATAATGACGTCACTGTTGAGAAATGAAATAGTATTAGTGTGATAAACATTTAGAAGTTAAAAACTAAATAGTCTCATTATAAAAAATATAAAGTATAAACACTTAAGTTTAATTTAATAATCCTTTTGTTGATTTTATAGTCTGTACCAGAACGACAATTAACGTATTTTAACACAAAATGGGTAACTATTTTAAAGAGGTTTTAAACTTTTAGATAACCCTGGCAAATTTTACCGTTAGAAAACCACTTCCTTAAAAAATAGCATTTATGGATAGAAACCCTTGTATTTATATAATACATTTTGTAAACAAAACAGATGAAATGCTTACATCGGGCCAGTTCAAAGCCTAATGTGAAAATGGCAACTTGTAAATTATTACAATTTTCGCTTATTCATTTTCGTAGCGCTCCAAAGTGAATAGAACCCTTAAAAAATATAAACATGCTTTCCTGCCAACTCGCTTGACACATTGTTTCTCTTTAAAATGTTTTTGCTTTCAATCAATCTTGATGAAACATTCTTAAGTGCTATAGTAAATCGAATTATTAAATTATTTTTATGGAGTCGGATATGCCTTAATCTGTCTGTTACATACAAGTGCACAACACCGTTTATATAATTTTCTTTATAATTATTTTCAATGGGTTCAGGGTATAAAAAGAAAATTATTATCCCATAATTTTTGTTTTCATTAAAGTTTTTCTTGCATTCAGTTAGAAGTTTAGTAAATACATATTTTTTCTCAAGAATTTTTTTTACATTTTAAAATAGCTCTTTCAGGATGTAAATTTTTCAAAATATTTCAATGAAAATTCAAATTTTTAAATAAAAGTTCCAATGTATTCAATCCAAATAGCATTTATTTTAAGTTTTCTCATATACATTTAAGTTTTAAGCTAGTATATATAGTAAGGCATGTTTTATTCCTAGCGCGAATATCAATATATTTTAAAATTTTGGCTACTTATAGAGACCACAAATACACCGACACAAACCGGCGCCTGTCTATATCCACCTACATGCCATACAATAGAAAAATAGATCTAGAAACCGAGTGCAAGTCCCGCAACAATCAGCCAGAATACAAAGCACACAAGTAATTTAAATATTAGACGAACATTATGGATAATTGGAACGTTTTGGCAGCGCAAACCTCATCCCAGGCCATTGGACGAGATGATCTCAATGCGGCGGCCAAGACGCGTCTGGTAAGTGCCGCAAAAAAAAACAAAATCCCCACAAAAAAAAGCAAGAAAACCCCATGCAGTAAACAAAACAAATGAAAACGATTGCGTAGAATGCGATGCAGATAATTTGTATACAAGTATATAAGGCTATTTACGAGTTCTCCCAGTATGAGGGGATCTATATGCTGCCCAGTCCCAACAGCTGTTTAACAGGCCCAGAGTTTTTCACTCTCTCTTCTGACCACCAAACACATGCACTAGAAATTCTTGGCATTTTGTTGTTTTGGCTGGTCTGAACATTACTAGCGCTCAGCTATAAATAGGATCTCATCGCTGTCGAGTTTCTCTTAGCTAACTGGCCGCCTGCCTGCCTGCGAGTGTGTCAAATGTTTGTGGGCCATTTTGGAGATTCCTCACAGTAGCGCCAAGTAGCCGCAGCTAATCTCAGACGAACGTTGAAGGTGCTCGGCAACGCGCGTGTCGCTCGCACTGATTTTTATCATTTATATAAGCAGAGCATATATATAGTATAAACGCGTCTATTACTACTATATAGAACAATGGATATTTCAACCGATATTTGGGGCCAGCTGGCCGTGGAGGCATCGCAGGTGTATCTCTCCGATGGCACCATGCGCAGTCCCTTCGCCGATACGGTAACTAACTCGTTGACCCAGCCCAGGCTGACTGTTGTCTATTGATCAGCCAAATAATTATATATATATATATATAAAATATATGTGTTGTGGTCCACTCTCTTGCAGACGATTGAGAAGCTGCCCGACAAGGTGCTGCTGCACATATTTTCGTATCTATCGCATCGAGAGATTTGTCGCCTGGCTCGCATCTGTCGTCGCTGGCGGAAGATCGCCTACGATACGCGCCTGTGGAAGAATGTATCGTTGCGGCCGGAGGTGTCTGGACTGCACGTTGGCTCCCTGGAGATGCTGCTCTCGCTGATTTCGGTGCGGTTTGGGCCAACGCTGCGCTACATTGAGCTGCCCATTGAGCTGATCACGCACACGGTGCTGCACGAACTGTCGGCCAAGTGTCCAAATCTGACCCACATGCTGCTGGACTTCTCAACGGGTATGCAGCATTGATTTATCGGTTACACACACACATCCTGTTCATAGTTTTGCAATCCTCCCAGCCATGCAATTGCACGACTTTAGCGAGATGCAGGCATTTCCCACCAAGCTGCGCTACATGTGCATCTGTCTGTCGGAGGTGATCTTTATGGAGGGTTTCATGCGCAAGATCTACAACTTTATCAATGGCCTGGAGGTGCTGCATTTGGTTGGCACCTACGAGAAGTGCGAGGAGGAGGAGGAGGAAATCTACGAGGTCATCAATGTGCACAAACTCAAATCGGCCACGCCCAATTTGCGCGTCATCAATTTGTATGGCATCAATTTTATAGACGACTCACACATCGACGCCTTCAGCTCCAACTGCATCCAGCTGGAGTGCCTGGCGGTTAACTTTTGCAATAAGGTCACCGGCTCCACGTTGAAGACGTTGGTGCAGCGCTCCAAGCGCTTGACCTGCCTCCTGATGAATGGCACCAGCCTGAAATCGGAGTTTGTGATGCAGGTCGAGTGGGATAAGTGTGCACTGCAGGAGCTGGACATAACGGCCACCGATTTAACCAGCGAGTGCCTCGTGGACATGCTGACACGCATACCCAATCTGAAGTTCCTGTCGGCTGGCCAAATCAATGGATTCAATGATACCGTGTTGAAGCAATGGATGGAGCAGGGCAATACCAGGTCATTATCAATCAGAGCATTCTCTATAACGTACTTAAAACTTATTTAATTCTTGCAGAGCCCTCAACTCCCTGGACTTGGACTCCTCGGATAACATCTCGGACGAGGGCATGCTGAAATTTCTGCAGCGTCATGGTCATCAGCTGAGCGCATGCTGCCTATCCGGAATGCCACACATTACGGATCAGCTCTGGATGAGCATACTCCCGATGCTGGGCAACTGCAAGTGAGTAAATCGATGTTGAAATGATCAATCAGTGATCAATTTGTTCGCCTACAGAATAATCGTTATGGGCACGGCGGAGAAACTGGGCGTCAATATACACGTCGACCAGCTGATGGACACCATTGCCTCCAACTGTGGCAACTTGGAGCGTCTAGAGCTCCGCTGGGATCCGGACAATTTGCGTTTCTCCGATAAGAGCCAAAAGGCTATCGATATATTGCGTGTCAAGTGCCTCAAGCTTCGTTGCATGGTTCTGAGGTAAGCTCGCATTTGTTACCAGTCTTTGAGAGACCCTTTTCTGACCGGTTTGCCCCCACAGCGATGGTCGTTATTATGAAACCGTAAAGGCCAACTTTGAGCGCGCCGATCGGATCACCGTGGTGCGCACAACCACTTGCTGCAGGGTGTCGCCATATCATCTGTTGCGCAACTATAACGATTTGGTTTTTAACTAAAATAGTGACTAGCACAAAAGTTTATAAATGTTGTTTTTATGTTAAACTGTTGTTGTATCCTAGTTTCCCATATCAAATTGGATCAAAGAACATATTCAATAGATTCTGAAATGCTGCAATTGCAATGATATTGATAAATTAATTCAGTTTAAGGCAATTTTTGTATTTTGGTTAACATGTTGCAATACAAAATACTTGTCATTAAGTTACATATGCATATGTTCTATATACAAATTTGATACAAATCGATCACTTTTTATACATAGCTGCCTTACAAGATTTTATCCACATATAGCCAGGCCCAAGGGTTCCAACAAGTTTTATTAAATTTTGTCTAGTCAAAATACACCGCAATAATTTATTGCTTACATATTGTACTGTATTTTCTGTATTTTTTTTGTTTGCTTTTCTTTCGTTAAATTATATTAAATTAAATTAAATAAGTAATTAGAAAACAAGATTTGCTAATTTTAATTTTTGTAAATTACATAATTATTTCGCGATTTTTTAACTAGATTTTTTTTTTACTTGGTACTTGATTAAATCATTTTCAGACTTCACCGCATTAACTTTTCTGCTGTTTTTTTATAACACCATTTCACTGTAAACTTAAAAACTATCCTTTTCAACATTTTTGGATCAACTTTCTACCATAAACTAAATGTACAAAGATCTCTGATTGAATTCACGTTTCGTTCGGCACGGTCATCTATACAGGTATGTGTAATTATATGCATGATATATAATTTAAGTATGTGTGGAATCGAAGCCAAACAAACTAGCTCCCCTTTGGATATCTGTGAGTGTGTGTGTGTGTGTTTGGGTTTGTGTACGTATGTGTAAATGTGTGCATTTGCATATGAGGATCAAGTGCTGTGGTTTATAGGAAACGTTCAATAAGCAGGTCATAGTTTATGCTTAGGCATTTCGCATTTTTACATAAGTACACTAACACGTAAAACAGTTATATATCGTATGATTAAGATTAAAGATAGCGCTACAATTCATTGCTGCTCCTGTGACAACCGAAATATGTGCGTCGTATTGCTCGCCGCAGCTGTTGCCACAGCCGCTGCCGAAGTAGCTGTTGATGGAGGCGGTTGTCCCGAAGCTGTGATATAGCTAGCATTACTGTTGCTGCTGCCACTGCCGCTGGCGCTGGCGCTGCTGCTGCTGCTGCTGGTCACGGCGGCTCTCGTCTCCGCTGCTATCGCAGCCGCCTCACTTGCCAAATTGGCTATCGTATTATCAATGTTCGCCAACGCTGCAGCAGCATTGGACGCTGTTGCGCCATTTTCTGGAGCTGCTTCTGCAGCGCGTTCCGGCGTTCGTCGTGGCGCAGCGGCATTGTTACCGTCCTGGATGGAAAGCATAGTGTTGGAAATTAAAAAGAAAAATTAACATATGCCATTAAAGAGATTCTTTTTTTCGATCGATAATTGCAATTTTTACCAGATTGGAGCAAGGTTGTGCTTCCTACACAAATACATAAAAATTATATTTACAAATTAAGTTCGGTCAATAAATATATAAATAACTAGCTTGTACCCCGAGGCTTTGTCCGTGCCAAAAGTATTTTTATACCCCTGCAGAAGGTATTATATATATATGCCATGAAATGTGTAATTCATCAAATAAGACGTCTCTGACTTTAAAAAGTATATATTCTCGATCAGCAGTCTGTCTATCGTAACTCTATTTTAAATATTTTCCTGCAATTTCTTGTTGTATTTGGTCTAATCGAACCATTCCCATAGGAATAATCGGACTACTATAGTATGTACCCCGATATTAACAATTACCAAGAGAACTAAAATTAGCTTTGGATGAAAAACTTGTTGTTTGCAATCAATCACAATTTGTGTGCATATAGTGCACATCTTTTAGATGTCTGCAAAGGTATTTAAACTTCAGC
Organism: Drosophila micromelanica; assembly: GCA_004143825.1. Lineage (NCBI taxonomy): Eukaryota > Metazoa > Arthropoda > Insecta > Diptera > Drosophilidae > Drosophila > Drosophila micromelanica. The sequence goes on from SCDY01000416.1 coordinate 20,905, forward strand.
ACACCGCGATTTTTCGTACTTTTTATCCACTTTATTATTTATCTCTCTCGTAAGTTCCTTCATTGCACTTGTGTCGCAAATGTTCAGGATTCTGGATCGGCATAACAATTTAATATAGAGAAGCAACGACTACTTACATCTCTTGGATATATGCGAATCGGCTGTTCGGCTTGGGCCGCCGCTGGGTCTGCATCTTGAGCATTCTCCTCCGCCTTGTCGGTGTACATCATAATCTCGTGGCACAGCGGACAGCGGTCCTGCACATAAAGCCACTTGCGCAGGCAAACGCCATGGAAGAAGTGTCGACAACGCGTAATCTTAGCCGAGTACATTTCCTGCAAGCAAGACATTGTGTTTTTAATTACGTTTCAGGCTGCCTCATCAATCAAAAGCTGTGGGTTTTACCTGGTAGCAGATGGCGCAAACATCGTCGAATGCCTGCAGCTGGGCAGGAGTTGCTTCCGGCAACGCTGATATCTTGTGGACCGCTGAGCGTCTCTTCATGAAGACCGACCAGCCAGCGCGTGCCTCGCACCAGATATTGAAGTAGGCATGGATGCACATCATGATTGCCCTGATGGCGCCGCCTGTAGCATTTTGGGCTATCAAGTTATAGTTATCGATACACAAAATCAACCAAATAATAAAATTACATGCACACGGAACAAAAAAGCTGGACAGAAGCACACTTCTCACATGGTGATCTTAACAATGATTTATGAAATATGTATATATAAATATATACATATAAATTTCAATGCTTTATATCGGAAATGTGTTGGATGTAATTTGACGACGTGGACAACTTATGCTAGTGCATACTTACCCGATTCAAAGACTAATATCCAGGCGCCGTTTATAAAGAGCAGGATGCCAAAGCAAAACTCCACAGAATTGCCAAAGGCACGCACATAGTATAGATAGTCATCCAGTTTCTCCCAAAAGAACTCTCGGCGAGCGTCCAGCAAAAAGAGCGTGTACGTAGCCAGCGAAACAAGCACCTGCCACAGGAAATAGTTGTTAGTTGTTAGCCTATTTAAATTAACATGGTGGTACCTACCTTGACAATGACTTCCACGGAGAAGGCAGTCACTGCTAGCAGCCAAGTGGAGGGCGAATGATGTGCCCATAAATAGTAAAGTAACCCGACTGGCATAAAAATTAAGAAGCCGCAAACAGATAAAGCGCGCACATGACGTTTTCGTGACGGATTTCGCGCGGCACTCAGCGACATTAATATGGGCGACACAATATTATGGAGGAAGTGCAGCAGCGCAGTGACCAGCAGACACAAATTGCGACATAAGCGCACGAAGCGCTTATCCGGCGCCAGCGATGTGAGTCCAGTTTGCAGTGCCAGTATATAAAAGAGAACCGCCGAAACGGTGCCGAGGGACTTCTCTTCGTCATTGTCGTAGGTCAGCAGATACCACTGAAAGCCGCGTCCGATATAATGGCATATCATCGAGATGACACCAGTCATGCCCAGCACAGCGGTCAGCGTGTCACAACCATCAACGAGTAGCTTCTCCATTGTTGGAAACAGTTGCAACGGCACCTCCCTTTCGGCCGATATCAAGGAATAGGCACCCTGCATAATTCTGTAAATTATGTTCAGATTATTAATAGAATTTCCTGAGATAAATCGATTTCGAAGCTTTGAAAAGGAAAGCCGTAACTATCTTTGTATTATTAAAACATTTTTATGAGAATTTTAATTAAAACATAAAATGTTGAGAGATATTTCTAACTATTCTTAACCGCTTTGGTCTTCGGCTAAGACAAACATTTTATCCAATAGCACTTAGTATTTGTTAAAAGTCGGCGCAAATTATCTTAAGCAGCTTGCAGATAACTGTTATATCACTATTTATAAATAATAAACCGATAAAAAATTATAAATGTATCATATGATAAAAGGTTTTCAGTGAAGTACATATTTTGCTTAAAAGCATTTTGGCTTAAAAGCATTTATTATTTCTAAAAATAATGTTGAATGTAACAGTGAGACATATTTTTAAAACCAATTTTCCTATAAACCTTTTGATTTATATGCACATTTGGTAGCCGTATTTTTCTTCAGGAAACTTGTAATCTACATACCTGATGGTCCAAAACAGACGCAACACGTTGGGCACATTCAAGCGCTGCCACTCGTTCTCGATGAGTGCCGAGAGTCCAAAGTTGGATACAAAGTTCATGGCGTATTGGTAGCCATTGTACACCGTCCGGCTAGCATCCATCGCATTGTGCATCAGCGTGATTTTGGTCAATATGATTGGCGTGAGGCCGGCTATCAAGGGCAGCTTGTCCACTATGTTCGGTGAAAGGGGCAGCATGGCAAGCAGAATTGGACTAGTGAATATAATGGGCATGGCTTTCTGGAGTAGCGCAAAGCGCGGACCCAGATGTATATAGGCGAAGAGCATGCCCATAAACCATTGCGCTATGACATGTGGCGCGAGCATCATGATGACTCCGCCCGAATCAAGCAAGCTAGTCGTATTCATGGACAACAGATCCTCTAGTATACACGGACTGTGCGCCATCAGCTCCAGTGCGCTCACATTAGACCAGTAGGATAAAAACGTTAGTCCCAGGGAGGTCAGAAACAAGTACACCATCACTAAATGTCGCGTCCATAGCATGAAAATGCAAGCGGCGCACAAGAAACCTGCAAATGCGAGACAAGGTTTAAAGTACAAACAAGCGCGTAATAGCCGCCGCGATAAGCGGCTGCGGTCAGCTCACCTAGTAAACAGACGACGAATTTTACTGTCGTTATGTTTAGTATATTGGCTAGCATTTCATCATTGGCTAGCTCGTCTATGAGCGAGTTGAAGCTGCTGCTGAGCATGCCGCCGTTTTGCGCCGACTTCGATGCATTATCGATGGTGTGTTCCAGTATCTCTTGGCTGCTGTTGCTGATGGGGCTGACGGGATCTCCGTTGCCCATGCCAAAGAACGCCTTGATGCTGGCAAATGTGTCTGTTGTGCTGCCGCTGGCATCGATCTTGCCAGCTTCTGCTGCTGCAGTTGTCAATGTGCTGGTGCTGGAGACTTTGCTCGAGCCGAGCTGCGTCGGCAAGCCCATGCCGATTTTGAGTATTCCATCGATGACGATGATGGGCGGCACACGCATCATGACGTCCACAAAACCGAGCACCTGCGTCCGCACGGACATCGCTAAGCTGTCTAACTAAAGCTGACGCGGCGTGACTTGGCAAATTGCGTTTGCTGCTGCTGCTAGTCGATTCACTCTAAATCTCCATCAACTTTTGAGCCCCGCACGCATTTGTTGTTGTTTTCGTTGTTGCCGTTTTTTGTGAGTTTTGTGTTTTGGTTGCTTGCTCGGCTACTTGGTTAATCGGCTGGCGTTGGCCTTCGTCTTGGATTTCGCAAAGCGAAAAGAATCGTGTGCAAGTGTTATTGGTGTTTCTTTTTACGTTGTGGTGTGTGTCAAAAATATATATTTCGTTGGTAGAGGGGGACGGCAGGTGCTGGCGGCGGCTTTGGTGGTGTCGAAGGTAAGTGTTGTGAGTGTAGATCGATTGAGCACACTTTACTTCGTTCGTTACGGCTCACTTAAACAGCGCACTAATTACGCTTGTCTTTAACGATAGGTTTAACGCGAGGGTAAAACTTTTTCACAATTGAATTGAGATTTTTGTTTTTCCTCTGCCTTGCTTCGTTTGCTGGATTCGCGAGTGTTTCTTTCGATATTTGTATTAGCATCGATAGTAATATCGATTGTTCTATGGGCCATTTACAGCACTGTTTACGCGATGTATATTGGTGCTGCCAGATTGGTAATCAGCTGGCAGCTTTGTTTGGCGCGTGGGCACTGATTTTTAAACTAACACTGCAGTACAATTACCGAACCCTTGCAATAGCAGCAACACATGCACAGCTTTTTCATTCGTTATTTTGTTTTTGTAAATACTTTAAATTTATAAAAGGTACTATTAGAATTACAAAGTATTGATTATGCGTCGCCTACTAAAAGGTCTAACGGACATTTGTGCGCGCTTTTATAGCGTACATTCTTTAGGACTCGCCATAAAGTGCCATTTTATTATTGCTTTCGTAAAACATTCTTTCTCAACAATCCTTTGCGCATGCATTGACAAACAATAGAACGAAGTAGAAACTGTTTACAAGTTTGTGAATTCCTAGGGAGTATTAATACATATATGCATGGTATTAATAATAAATGTATATGTATTTTTACAAACATTAAAATTCTTTAAATTTTGTAGTTGTTTATGAAATTATTGTTATGAGTTTTTTATGCAATTATACCTAATATAGTGAAGACTTAATAATTAAAAATCTTCTTCATGACTTCGAGTACGAAACCTTTAATTTTGTATTAAAATGTCTCTCCAATATCTTCCCACCTTAACGAATTTAACTCTGTTTTTATTTCTTTTGTTTGAATTTCTCAATTTTTTTAAGAGTGTTTAAGCGAGAATATTTCTTTAGAATTTATATAATAATTAGATCGTCAGAAAAAGTAGCTGTGGACAAACTGACGTCTCACGTGACTGCGTGTGCGCCCATCAATCGTAAATTTTGTATTTTGTGGAATCCAGTTAGCTCTGGTATGAATCGTTGGCATTAATTCAAAAGAAAACCGTCTGGAATTGAATGCGTTCTGGGTGTACATTTCGCCGGCTGTGAGGTCACTAACTTTTTTCCATTTAGAAACTGAATTGTTGTTGCTGCCCACTTGTATGCAAATGCACAAATTGAGGCAATGCAGTTGGACCCCGTTTGTAATTATGCGCAATTGCTTAGTGCTTAGCTCCAAAGGTTCCACTCTAAGTTAATTGATTTTTCGTTTCTCAACAACAACAAACAAAAATGCAGGGTTTCGTTTTTTTTTATTATTTCCTCATTTGTGTTTTCACTGGGTGCCGAAGGTAATTTGCATAGTTTCGGTTCGTTTTGTGGTGCATAGTTTGCGGGGCAGCAAATTGCATTACAGCAAATTACATTTTCTTTATGGCAATGGAGGCAAACAGTTAACACTCCCATGGCAGCATGGCTGTGGCCCATATATGGGCCTCATATATTTAATATAATCAATGTAATTGTCAGAGGCGATGAGCTGGGGGACCTGTTCCTGTGCAACTGCCTCAAACTGGCCGCAGCACCAGCTCTCACGCATGGCAATTGTATAATTTATCGCTCTAGTTCTAATCGCCAGCTGTCAATGGCTGGCAACCTGGCCAAACCGCCAGCCAGGCAGCGATCTCGAGGGAACGATTTAATTCGCTGGCCATATAAGTAGGAAATTTGTACGTTGATTAACGCGCCAATCGTTTTACACAACTGCAAAAGTAACGAACAAAGTGTCGATATCCCCCCTAGCTCCTCACAGCACCCTGTTCAAGGCTCTATCGCTATCTCACTGGACCTGTCCATGTGTGATTTCATTACACTTAAAGCTATGTGCTGTGATCGTCGACTGCATTTCGCCGAATTGCCAGGACTCGGACATACACACACACACACACACGTACACACATGCATGTGAATGTGAACCAGTGCAACGCGTTCTCAGCATGATTACCACTCATAGATAGCCCGACGACTGGCAACCTGCTGGGACGCCAAATGAATTAGCTGCCGCTCGCACTGCAGCTTCCGCGGCTGCTGCCGATTTTGGCTTCAGCTTCTGTGGATGCCCTGACCGAGAAGTTGGTACATTGACTTTATGATTATGTTTGTGCTAAAAATATGTTATATTCAAGTATTCAAGTATTATTGGATAACTAGGAAAACTAATTAGGAAAACTAATTAGGAGATAGAAAGAAACAATAATGAAATTTATGTGAATCAAGTTTTGATTAGAATAATTTTACGCTAAGAATCGCTGAACTTTGATGTGATAGCTAAATTGATCTGGAGAATGTTGAGTTTCTAACAACAAACGGCTTGAATATATAAAATTAGAAACCTAAGGCTCTTGCTCTTTTCAGCTCTTTTTCATTTAGATCGATTCTACACTTAAAATTGATTAAGTTTTGAAAACTTTTTTTTTCAATTTATTCGGAAAAAACGGATTTTTGAAAAAAATTTTTTTTCTTTAAAATTTAAAGTTGCGATTTGCATTTTTAATTGAATTTGCTGGCCACAAATAAGGTAATAAACACAATTTCACATGATTCTGATTCTGATTTGTTGTAAAAAATCAAGCCAAAATTGAGAACAGTTTGGACTTGTGAAGCTTTTCGAGCCATAGGTCTCATTTAGATCTATTTTACATTTAAAATAAATTAATTCTTGAAAAAAAATTGTTTTTTGCTTTTTTCGGGGAAAAACGCGTAAGTCCCCTTAATGATTTTCGAAAAAAAATAATATAAAAAACACCATGTTACATGATTCTGTGGAGGTCAAATTTATTATAAAAAATAAAGCCAAAATTGAGAAATATTTGTATGTTTGAGAAGTATTTGCAGTCGGTGACCCCCCGATTCCAGCGTTCTTATTTCTTATCTATAGACTAATTACATTACATTAATTACAAATCAAAGTTACACAAACTATCAACTAAATAATTTAACCTTTAATTGCATGCGGCTAAAATAATACAAAATTCATAGCTAATCATAATTCATAATTGGATCTTGGCTGTATTGATTCAGCAGTGGGCAAGGTCATAATTGCCGAAAAAATGTCAAAGGCAAAGCGATCGGGAGCTCTCGCATATATTTTATATTGAAATTGATATCGTCGACCGTAGCACCCGAAACGCCAATTATCTTTTGCATTCAGAGAATAATTAGGAGCTTGATTGACATGCGGGATAAGGAGACATACACCTGGAATGCCGTAGCAAATTATCGAACGGCTACTGTGCTGCCGAGGCTGATCCACAAAAATCAAAGGCCGAAACAACGAGGACGACGACGACGACAACGTCGCGACGCCTTCCACTTATTGATTGCCCTGCTGCTGCGCCTTTGTCTGCACATAGAGTGGTAATCTGATGCTAAGCCCGAGATACAGCGGCCAGGGCAAACAATGACCAGGCTGCAGGCAGCCTTAGCTTTAGCTCCGGCGAAACCCGTTTTGGCAAACGGCAGCAGATCTCAGCCCAGCAATTACAATATGTTTAACTATGTCAGCGCGTTATCTGGGGCTCGGTTCGGGGACTGGAGTCCATGGCCCATGTCAGCGATTAATCCAGCGGACCGCTGCCTCGTCACCGTGGCAAGCGCTTGTTAGGCTGGCTTTTTGGGGCGATTGCAACGGGCTCATCATCGATTGTGTTATCGATGGCGTTGCCAGTCTCAGTCTCCATTCTGACTCCATCTCCCTCCCTCCCTCTTGCTCTCCATACCAGTCTGAGCTTTGGCTATCCAGCTTTAGCTCCATGAGCAGCTCTGAATCTCATTTGCGATTAAGTTCTTATGGGCAACTGCGCACAGTTCGTGGAAAGTTGGCCAGCAGATCTTTATTGTTCGATTGGTTTATTTATAATAATTAGGTGCGCTGTCCGAGCGACTTTGTTTTTCGTGCTGTTGCGCATACCCTGGCCGCTTATCGACGTCTCAAGCTGGCCCATAAATTCTTTAAGCTCGCACCTTTTCATTGTGCGCACACTCACACACTCTGTCGGCCAGAGCCTGTCTACGTCTTGGTCCCGGTTCCTGTTCCAGTCCCTGGCTACTGCTGCTGCTGCTGCTGTCGCTGCTGATTGCAATCGCGTTTGCGCATGCGCGAGGACGGCCCGCAGTTTAGACCAAGTCGGGCCAGCCAAGGCAAGGCCAGGCCAGTTCACGTGCATGTGCTTGTGGCTGGCCACGGTAGCCGGCGCAGCGCGTTCCTTTGGTAAATTGCTCACATTAGCAGGTTGTACGACTTATTAAGTAAGCACAATTTGCGTGGCCGCCGCCCCAAAATAATGGGCAGCCGTTAAGGTGGCGACCGGGAGCCGCCTAGCCGGACAAGTGATTGTTTTATAATTGCAATCGCAATTGCAGTTCGATGCGATGCGATGTTGGCTAAATTGGCTCTGGCATTGGGGCCGACCCGTCGTGCCTTGGTAGGCTGGCCAGCGAAATTGGCAATCCATTTGAATGAATAATTGCTCAATTATTGAAGCCGCCGCCGGAGTCGCCTAACGAGGCGGCAGAGAGGGAGACCAGCTCTTGCTGGGCGGAAAATTGTTGGAAATTTGTCGGTCGGATCAACAAGTGACAAGCCGAAGGAAACAGGAAATAACATATTATGTATTTTTATTAAAACAAACATTTTTTAGAAGAATTAGTATACACATATACTTTCCATAAAATTTGTGTAAATTTATATTTAAACTAGTATGTACACACTGTTCACAAGAAAATACATTTCGGAAAATTTCGGACAAATGTACAATGTAACAAGTTCTCAACGAGTTTTAGCTTTAAAACATTAACAACGTTTTTGAAAGCCAAGTCGTTTGCTTTTATTTCAATAATTCTAACAACATATTAAACTTATTAATTATTTAATTTTTACTTAACAAGTATAGGTACACACTGTTACGTTAAATAGTTTCAAATGCATTACATTTTAAAGGTTTTAAAAATGCTTTTCCGAGTAAGTTCGAACAACATGAGAATATTAATTAAATAAAAAAATATTAAAAATATTAAATTTTAAATTGTTGATTAAGTAATTGAGTTAATAAAAAATCATTTACTGTTTTACAATTTAGTTTTTAAGTAACATATTATGCTAAAAGCAGAACAGCAAATTAAAAACAAAATAATTTGGCTTTAGCGATTCGACCAAGCTGATTAGGCCAAAACAGAAGCGCCAAGCGACAAAGCGCGACAAAAATGGCGCTAAGGCCACTTTGGCCAGAGACAATGTCAGTGAGCAGCAGGAGTTATCGTATTAGGGTGAAATCGTGAAATGGAACTGGACCAGTTTTAGCGGAAGCAGCAGCCAAAGAAGAAGCAGAACAAGCTCAAGAAACAGGAGAGGCTGTGATGTGGACGGGTCCTGGACTTGAACCTGGGGCTGTAGCTGAAGCTAAAGCTTCATCTGAAGCGCTGTGCTGTCTGCAGGCACGTAAGAAATTTCATACTAATTGGCATAAATACCAAGTGTCGAAGAGAGGAGAGGCTGTTTCTGTAGCTATTGCTGCATGCGACTGGCGACACTGACAAACTGACATACTGACGAACTGACTACATGACTGACATTGAGCAGTGGGACAAAAAGTCTGCAAAACATACATATATATGTGTTTATATATGTATGTACATATATACATCTATATGTTAGCTTACATATCTATAGGCAACTGCCTGTCGATGAGATCTTCACCTTGGCAATCATTAATCGTCTGCCTCGCGACATAATATCAATGATGGAGCTGTGCTCGAACGTTGTCTCTGCTGGTCTAAGCCTGTTTGTTGTTTTTTAATATTATTTTCATTTTATGTGTATTGTTGTGGTTTTTTGTTTTTGCCATGATTCTCTCCGCTAGTTGGCCGCGTGCAATGCTGGAATGCTCATCGAACCAATTGAAATTGCTGTGACAACAATAAAAATTCAACTTTGGGGCCTCTTTTTGCTGCTGGGTTTTTGTCGGAGTCGGAGTCGAAAGCCGGAATCGGAGTCGTCGTCGGTTGACGTTGCCAGCTTGACTGACTGACAATTAGACGTGGCTAAAACGTTCGACTGATCAAGCGATTTGTAGCTGTAAATTCATCTCTATTTCGTTTTGCTGCCACGGCAAACAAGAGTTCATGTTCAGTGTGCCTGCTGCTGGGGAATGCTGCAATTTTTTGTTGTGGCATTTTTTCCTACTCATTGGCTGTTGTCCTGGCCTGGCGACTACTTGTCGCTGTTAAAATCCAATTAATCGAACAATTTACTTTGCTGCGTTTAGCGATGGTGTCGGACTGTGCCGATGCTGCGCCCGGTTAGTGTCTTGCCTTGGAATTGATAGCATTCAGTTTAGCTTGAATTATTGAACATTTAAAAGAAATGCGAGGTGCAACAAAACATTTAGATATTTGCTTTTTGATGGCATTCGGGTTAACACAAATATTTGAATAGGATATGATTTAAATATATATAAATAATATTTGCTAAATAAGTGCATTAGCACTTTCTACTCTAGGTACTCTTAAATTGTGGCATTTTAAAAAAAATTCTTTTAATAATTTAATTTTTTTTAATCTTATTTTGTATTTAAATCATCCGCACATACTAGTTTTATTAGAAAAATGGTTTGGAAAAAAGGTTTGTTAAAATAAATTAAATACTTAGTAATAACAACTTTTCGAAAAGCTAAACTGTAAAGTAGTATTATTTAATATTTAATCTTAATTTTGTTACAATCTGACGGTACTTCAAAATACGTTACTTTTGAAACAATCGATATTTTGATTATTATTTATCTAATATTCGTGTGCACACACTTTTTTGTTTGCAAGTATATACTGTAATGACAGCACTGTTTGCACTGAAAAGTACAAACGATCTGTTGGGTGTTGATACATAAATTATTGCCAGACTGATACATGACAGCGTTACAAAACGTCGCTGCAGCCCCTGTTCCCGCCCAGCGCTCCCCCTACCACCGAGGCCGTCAACAAATGGACGGCCACCCTTTTGCTTGGCAGCCGAGCATGATTAGTGTCAATTTTTGTCACTTTAATAGCGTCGTTTATGTGTTTGGCTAAGCGACTCGTTCGAGTGCATTAAAAAAAGGAACCGTGGCCTATAAAATACGAGTAGGCCAAGAAAGTGCGCCCCAATCGCTGGGCAGGAAAACGGTCGCCGTTGGCACTTGGAAACGTTTTCATTAATAGACGCTCGAATATCAAAGTGAAACTTCAGAGTCATGCCGACGTCGCTGCCGCTGCCGCTACCCCTCCCCCTCTCGCTGATATTTCCATTGCTGCTGACGTCGACAAACGCCCGCCCCATTAAACCACAAAATTTATTACACCAACTAAAATGAAATCTCAGCGAGACGCAGCCCGATGCCGTGCTCGGAGCAGCCGGGCGCGGAATGGCAATGGCAATGCCAATGCAGTGACATCTGAAAGGCGACCAGCAACAGCAGCAGCAGCAGGCAGAGGGGGCAGCAGCAGTGAGCTGAACAACTTAATTCAAGTGTTGTCACTTTGTCGTGTTCCATAAATGTTGCCTTAAAACGCTTCTCATTAATTTTCAAGTGTAACTTTTATTAGGTATTTAAATGCGTGCGAGAACTTGCCACCAAGCGGCAAGCCAATGGCAACATGCCGCTGCCCATAAATTCGACAAGCCGCATCACTCTGCGAGGGAGGGTGCTTCTTTTTTTTGAAATGCCACATGTTGAAGCTCTCGATCTCACTCTCACTCTCGCGGCCCCCCCATCCGTCGGCGCGTCGCACATACTTGAGATTGCATTAGTCAGTTTGTGTCGCAGCCACTTGGAAGAGCATGATCAATGCTCCGTCATATGCCCGTGCACAACCCATTACATTAATAATCCATAACAGCACGCTAGAGATGGACGCGTGAGCTGATTTTGTCGTGATAGGTAGTTGTAAATGATTGAGCTACTAGGTGATAATATAATTCTAATAATAATAATAATAATCTAAGGACAAGGAAATAATCAGAAGCAGGGTGAAAATTTGAGTTCTAATCAGTCGAATTATATATAATGCATACATTTGTAAGAAAGAATTTCATATGTATATATCTAATATTTACATATGTGTATATGTAATATTTGAAATTTACAAAAAGTTTAAAGCTATAACAGAATTTGTATTAAGCCCTACAAGTAAGTAAATAATAGAATTATTACTTTTTTTAAGGGCACACTTGCATGGTAATATAAGCAAATCTATAAGTAAATAATGAATTTAATTTCTTTTTATATATGTATATTATTACAAGTATTTCGCAAAGCAAACTCAATGCAGATGTCAATTGCTTATGCCAATGCTTAGCGTGAATATACCTTATCTTATTGTTACGATTAACAATGTGTAACAGAATATTTGCATAACTTTTCAACACTTACCAGTCTAGTCTAATATCTATCGATACTTTTCTATTGATGCGCGTAAACAACGAGTGTTAGCTTGTGTGCACAACAAGCCAAGCCAAGTGACATTAGTAACGTAGCCAACGCATCTCTAGTTGCCACCCAGTAAATGGCATTTGAGCGATCTGTTAATGCCAATAAATCAAGAGAGAAGAGAAAGCAAGCAAGAAGATGCACCTCAAGTGCTGCATTGAGTCGTGGTCGTATTCGGGGCGAGAGTGAAATATGATGGCTACTAATGCTGTTAATGAAACAACGTAATTATGTGTATTAGGAGGGGACGCACCCTACTTAAGAATTGCTGGCCCCGAAGCGGGTCGCAACGCACATTAATTATGCGCCCGGAATGAAGTGAATCTCTCTAGTGTCGTGGCTGTGGTACAAAAAACAACAAAAACACACCAAACAAAACAAACAACAAGCTGTCTGACAAACAAATGTGGGGGTAACTCACATGACAACGTATTAAAAGGATTTACTGTATTTCAAACATTACCACAACCAAAGTAAGAGTTGTCGAGTCGACTATGAAATACCCTAAGCTCAGCTGCGAGCTATCATTACACTCTAATTACACACTTGATTTGATGGTGTTTAAGACATCGAAATATTGTATGTATTTTATAATAGTATCGACAATATTCGATTTGTATCTGTAAATCGTATAGTAGAAGCTATAATAATCTTTACTCTGTTACATACATTTGTACAAAACCAATATACCCTTGTTACCCAATTCTATGAGTTTAGGGTGTAAAAACCACCGGCAAAGTAGTTCAAAGCAGCCGCTGTTAGTTTTCACGTTGGCTGCAAATGCCGCTTTTCGATTTGATTGGTTGTCGTTTAACTGCAGCAGCCGCTGGTAATGGAGACGTTTATCAAACCGTTTGCAAATTAGGCGGAACAGTTGGCTAAAAAAAGCACGCAGATTTTGGCACGCCCCCTTCGCTTGAGTGTTGGTTTTGTTTCTATGCATGAACTCGGCTGAACTCAAGCAAGCCACTGGCGGCTGCTGCGCGAGAGCGTTTTGTCATACTCTTAGATAACACTGTCATTAATCGCTGTTAATTAATTATCGGCATGCCGGCCTTTTAATTTAAAGTAGTTATTATTCTAACGAACTGTCAACACCTACCCATAAAGTGTGTAGCCAAGCCGAGCCGCTCCACAGCTCCCCGGATCCAGTGGGCTTCTGGGTGGTCGCCTACCATGCGGCCACTGAAACTCGTTTGCCTTGTGTGTGTGTGTGTGTGTGTGTGTGTGTGTGTTTGTATGTTAATTTGCCGATCGTTAAATACAAAAATTTGTTGTTATTATCGGCTTGTTTTCTGTTACTGTTAAATGCGGCTCTATCAAGCTATAGCTATTTATCTAAACATATATGTATATGCGTAAATACCTATATAGAGGGTATTTAAAATTTGTCACCAATCGGACAACCCATTAAAGGAAACATTGATCATCACATTAATTATACCGATTTATTAATGATCAGTCAAATTAGCTTCACAGTTTTTAAAACTAGATTGATGAAACTCTATTTACACGTTTATTTATTTGCCTATTTATTAATTAATTTATTTTTTTAATTTTTTAGATCGCAGTTCAATCAAAAATCAAAGTAAACTTTGGTATAAAAAATCACAAAAATATTATACACTACTTATTTTAGAATATCCAATTTGAAGCTTATTATCGGAAAACTTTATTTTTAATGGATTGCTGGTACTAAAATTAGCATAAGTCGGAACTTTTAAAGTGATTTTAAGGGAGAATTTGTAAATATATGGAAAGTTGCATAATTACCATTTATAAAAGTTGTTTTATTTACCAAAATGGCCAATCAACACCTATATTTCATCTGTAAGTATTCAATGTTTCAAGTCTCTACAACAATTGAGTCCACTTATTATTATCATAGTGAATCTATGCAAATTTCACAAACTTATCACACTATCGGAAGGTTTGATCTTAAAGAAACGTGCAATTTAACGGTGAACGACATCCAATAATAACCTTCAACTTGACCACTCAACGCCCGCACCAAAGCCAGCAACAAGGAGTCGCAAGAAGAAGAGGATTCCGCAGAGACGAACATTGGACAATTGGAATTTAATGGAGTCAATTTGGTGTTTGAGATGCATAAAGTGGAGCGTTGGTGTGAGTTCTACTGAATACCGAATCCCGAATACCGAATCCCGAATGCTGAATGCTGAATGCAAACAGAAGTCACATTCGAGCCTGCTAACAATGCAGATCAAGAGATGAGCGCGTCCATTGCGGACTGGCCGGGATCGGCCATTGTTCCATTTGGCTTGTTGTGTGTTGTTTGGTTTTAGGAGTTCGCTAAAAAGACAAATGTGGTGTGCGGTTGCAGCTGCATTGGTGGGGGCGGGCGAGCGGTGCCGAGCGGTGCTGAGCGCGTGTTAGTTCCACTCGTTAAGGATTTACGAGCAATTTTTATCACTTTGAGGATCGCTGACAAATCCGGCAACAACAAAAACAAAAACAACAGCGAGTAACAACTCGAATAAGCAAAAGCAACAATGCAATGCCAGCCTGCGCATAATAATGGCAAGTTGTCGCTCGCATCCTACAGACTATTGGCAGCCTGCCTGGCTGGCTGGCAACCTGGCAGGCAGGCAGGAAGCGCGCTTGTCTCATCGTTGTCGCTGATGTGGCCAAAAGTGGCCAATAAAACCCAAGCGACAACAACAATAACAACGAATTATAGCAAAGTAATCGCATTGCGTCTTACCATTTCGGCCGTTGTCCATATTGGCTTTCATTTCTATACTTGCTCTTGCATGGGGTATTTCAAATGTATTACGAATTGTGATACGCTTACGAGTCGTCTTCATGTCTAACAGGGAATGCTCAATCAGTAGCCGAGTCAATAGAGCTATCTCGATATGTCTATCTGAACGTTTTATGAAAAATAATATCTAAGTTTCAAAGAGATTTTGTTAATACTTTAAACTTTTTGGCCAATGTAATAGGGGGATAATTGAGTTATTGTAAAAAAGCTATTCCAATATATGAGCATGGTTATATTAGGTTTTCAATATTGCTTTCCTGCAAGTCTTTATCTAAAATTCTAATAAAAACAGTCTAAGTAAATTGCGTCTATAGACATATTATATTTAGCTTTTCTTAGTTTTCTTAGCAATTATAAGTTTGAAACTTTTTCCCTATCATTATATAGTCAACTATACAACTGAATTTTGATTTTAATTTGTAACGAATGATTATTAAATGTCGCAAATTTCAAATTTTCTTTCAAGGGTATTCAATCTTCTGCATTCCGAAATTAAATGTTCTTTCCCATTTTTCTTTCGATTACTTTTTTCAGCGTGCTGGCGTTGATTTCCCTTCCAATTTATGTGACATATTGATTTTCAATTGACGATAGTCTATTTTGCGTTGTCTCCCAATTTATTTCAGCCATTTTAAATTGGCATTTGTGTAGCGCAGTCGCTTCTGCGACGGGAGCAGTGAGTATGACTTCATCAGCTGGAATGGGCAATAGAATAGGTAAGATTGGAACTCGGACGTGCAGTTGGCACATTTTGAATGTAAATTTAATTCAATTAATAATGCATCAAATGCTGCGTATGCCTAATTGCCATGCGATGATCGTAGTCGTCGTTGTTGCCTGTTGTCATTGTTGTCTGTCTGCGTGCTCATCCTGAAGGATCCCTGCCACGGACAGCTGCTGTTGCCACATTTGCGGTTGCGACTCGTTTCTGCTGACAATATTGATGATTTAGTACGAGACGCTGTCGCTATTGTGTTTGTTGTCATGGCACCATAGGCGTAATTAGACAAGCATTGTGCAAAAGCGTTAATTAAAAGCCACACAAAAACTTGCATTTGCCATTTGCTGTAGCCTGCTGCCTGCTGCCTGCTCGCTGTTGGCTGCCAGCTGCGCCAGCCATGACTTCATGGCTTTACCCTCGTAATGAGCCCGCGTCGATTGCGTAAGCTCAACGGATGCATCAGCTCCATGTGCCTATAGCCATATAGCCATTGCCATAGTCGGGGGCTGGCGCTGCGCAAACTTGGCAAATAATTTTCCTTTGAAACGCTGCCACTGCTTGGATGAATGGATCTCTCATGCGTATTTATGAGACAGCTCCGCTGACAGCATAGCGTGAGTGTATTAATTTTCGCTTGATTTTGACGCCAGTTGAAGACATGTAATACACATGATGCATCACCTATTGGTGAAATGCCAGGGCGTTAAGAAAGGCTAAATATACACAGATATACAAAAAATTACAATATATATGTAATTGTTATAAACAAAAATGCAAGCCAAAAAAGCTTATGAGTAAACCATATTTGAGTCTAAAAATAATTTACTCACTTTTATTTTCAAATGCTTATTTCATAAATGCATAATTTTATGACACTTATTTAAAAAAAAAGGTTTTTTATTTGTTCCTGGAAAGGAACAGGACGCTTTGCGGTTTCTATATACAATACATAATAAATAAATAAAGATTTATTTTGAAAATTGTTAGCTAAAGATTTATTGGAAAACAACACTTATAACAGATAATCGAAATTTTTTAGATAACATCACCGATCAATATATATATGCACTTGTTCATTTAAATAAATAAAAAAAATTATTATTTTAAATAAAATATTTTACTATAATTATAATCTTATTTTCGGCATGTCAATAGTTAAAGAATTGTAATATGTCATAAAGTTTAACCGATTTATTTAATAGTATCACAATAAAACATCGTAATAATAATTAATTATTTATATGAAACGAATTCATAAGTTTCTATGAAATATCAATTTTCTATTATGTGATATCAACCAAGAAAACAACATAAAATTATGTAAATTTGCATTATCCGTAATCTTTTCTATAATTCCTGGCTAGCTCAAACTGCAGAGTTGAGAGTTAAGGAGTTAAGCTCTTGAGGCGATTTGCATTAAGCGGATCAGTTCCAAGTGCAGTTGAGAAACCGCAAAGTCAGGGCGATCGGCTCGTGCGCGCACCTGCACAGCAGGCACTTGACCAGGCTTGAGGAGAGGGAACCTAATCATGGAACAGCGCTCAAGTGTCCTGAGTCCTGCACACAATACGAATGGACAACAAACACTTCAAGCGGCTCAAGTGTCTGACTTTGTGACATGAAAAATGTGCGGCCATAAAGTATGAGAGGTTCCTGAAAAAAAAAAGAAGAAAACTGAAAAGAAAGGATTCTTGTGTTGTTGAACAAAATCCTTTTTGCGAATTTGTGCCGACCGTGGGGCACTTGAACTTGATGGGAACATGATGGGTTGGAACATCATTAAATCCTCTCGAGCTAGCTAGCGGAGAGTGCATTAAAATGTTGCGCAGGACAACAGACGCATTAGTGTAATCCTTGCGGACACACCCACCCAATAGAGCAGCTGAATGGAACTCTCGAAATGAATGAACTGTTGCATTCATTCAGCAAAATGGATCTTTGGAATTTCGGTTGCTCTTTTTGTCTTTGCCTGGCACTCGAATTTCGAGGGTTCGCAACAAAAGCGCAGCAGGTCACTTGAATCGATCCAAGTATCCTGGGAATCCTTTGGGCAGTCTCAATAACAACTTGCTACAATCGGGCACAAAGCAATAAAATGTAATAATAAAGCAAGTGCCAACATGGCCGAGCCTTGTGCAGGGCATTAAATAAATTTAACAGCTCAATGACTTGTCGAAAGGTGCGGTCCAGTACCAGAGGGGCAGAGGGGGAAATGTGTTGTGTGTTGCCCGGCGGGTAAGTGAAGCGCAGCGGCCCAGGCAAGCATATCTTAATTAGCAGACCAGCGCTTATATAAAACTTAATTTTTTATGATTTCAGCTTAATTACGGCGCCGTGGCGCTGCCAAGACTGTTGCCAGACTTCGAGGTCAATTGCAATTAAGAATATCATTCAAGTGTCCAGTGGCGCATGCGCAGGAATTGCACTCCATTGCCAAGGACTGACCACCAAGGTGCCGTCAGCTCGACAGAATTGCACTACCTGCCAACCCATTCTAATTGAAACCACTGGGCAGCTCTCTCGTCCAGTGGCAGAGGCTGGGGCTTTTGTCTCTGCGGCCCATAAATTACATTTGGGAATGCTCAACGAATTAACTGTGTATATGTGTGTGTGTTTGTGTGTGTGTGTTTAACACCTAATCGCCCGAAATGCGTGCGACCAATTGTGAGGTCCTCCAAGCCCGCGTTGAGCTTGGCTCGTTCATTCATTTATTCCGTCTATTCAGCCATTCATTGATGGCTCATAATGAAATTGTTGCCTGTCCGAAATTTCTTTTTATTTTTTTTCTTCAGCTTTAAATACAGAGCATTGTGGCTGGCAAGATTTATGTTCATGAATGTAAATGCCTTCTTCAAATCGTTTTTTATTGGATCGTTGGGTATTATATTGCATTGATTTGTTACCTCGCTGGCTCTTTCATAAAATTATTATCACACTTTATTTATTGCGTGCTCAGAACTGATCGGCTATTATATTTAACGAGTCTAACGATTCGTGTCGCATCGCCAACTTGAGAAAATGAAATTATTAAGCTGATTTTAATTGCGCCCCATGATCCATTGATCCACACTCGTAAATCTAATTTACAGCCGGTGTATATGTATATATGGAATTCCCAATAAAAAATCTATACTCATATAGATGTTTCCCTCACTAATTATGCGAGGTGCCCACGACAATTGTTGAACCGGTGCTTTGATTAAAATTTATCGCCAATGCATTCTCGATTTGTTGTTTCTTTTTACATTGGTCGCGATCTCTAATCTCTTTTTAGTTTTTTTGAGCGTTGTTTACATTCTGTAATTTGGGTAGGGTTGGGGAACCCATTTTCAAAGCATAAATAACTTGAAGTCCCCACCCAACCTTGGAGCATTTGTCTAACCATCTTTGGTGGCTGCCAATTTTGGATCTCAAATTATTAAAACTGGCTCGTAAAGCCGTTACAGATATCTCGACGAATTTACGATCGTGACTGTGTGCGCGGTCTCTCTCTTTTTCTCTTCCTTTCTCTATCTCTCTTTGTTTTTGTGTGTCATTTGAGCATAGCTCATTTGTTAAATAATAGTGAAAATTAGTTTGTTTGTCTAAGCGACATGAATCGTGATTTATATATATTATGTATTAGATAAATATGAGATTTTTATTGGGTGTGTTTGAAAACAAGATTGTTCAACGCGTAGTTTGATATTTTATTGGGGAATTATCTGCCTCGTAGATGGTATCTTAATCGCTTTCAACAGCTTGAAATATGCCATTTGTTGGCAGCAAAACAATTTTTAGGTTTAATCTAAAAAATGTTGTACAAAGTGAAAGTGATATTTATACGATGTGATTAAATTTTCTATTTATTGCCTAACAATTACAAGCAATAATAATTGTTAAATAAAGCAAACAGAATACAACATTAAATGTTAGGACTAGGTAGTTCGTATTATATACTAAAAAAAAGTTGTTTCGCAAAAGTAAATTTTTTTAAATTTTAAACAAACTCATTTTTTTTTTTGTTTTTGGTGAACATAAGATGTTTTTTATTTATACTTAGAAATATTACATACCCACTATCTTAGTTAATCGAAAAAGCGAGAAAGGTTGATTTCTACAGCAGTTAGTTGCTCATATAATAAATTAAAAAAACATTTGTATAAATTTCAAACTTCGTTGAAAAAAATCAAATTTGTCATTTGATACGGCTATGAATGGCAATTGATATCTCACATTCTGTCTGTTATCAATTTCCAGTTCAATTTCGAGCCTCCCGCTGATCATGCATAACCTCATCATCATCATCATGCTCAACTTGGCCCAAATTAGCCGCCAAGCTGCCAAAACGTTTAGTATAACGCTCTCACCAGTCCCCACCAGTTGCGGTTCATGAAGAAGAGAACAAAAAAACGCCTGTTGCAAACATTTGTTCATTTGTCATTCAGGACGGTTGCCGTTGACATACATTCGTGCACTTTGCTGTATGCCAGCGTCTTCTTCTTCTTCTTGTTGTTGTCGTTGCACATTGCGCAATAAAAGAGTCGCAGAGGGAAAAAAGCTGCGCAACAATTGAGGAGAATCCATCATTAATAAGCCCTAAAGTGGCCGGGGCTGCTTCTGTTGCCCGGTAGCATCGATGGCCTCTCCAGGCGGGCAATAAAAACAAAAGCCAAAATGAGCAATGAGAAGGAAACAGCCAGCATGTGCACTTGTTGTTGTTGTTGTTGTTGCTGTTGCAGGTTGCAAACAAGCGACGCAGTAGCAACAGTTGGCAGCAAAAAACCAAACCGCTTTAGGCCATTTAAGGCAACGCAATTAATTATTTTTTAACTGTTTTGTCATTTCGGAATGCAGGCAGCGGCCATCATTGGCCATCGATTGGCCATCTCCTGCTGCCTGCCTGGGCAAAGGACTTTGACATGACCGGTGCAGCTTTCGCTCGTTTGAACGCTTGATCGATTGATTGCTGACGTTGCTAACCAAAACAAAAACAAAATCAACGACAATCAAAAACAAAGAAAACCAATAAAAAAAAACTTGCTGAGATTGTAAAACGCGGCTGTAACAAGCCGTTGCGTTAATTTGCCGCCGATTGGCTGCAAAATGGGACAACAGCTGGAAAAGAAAGTTTTCCTGTGAAATGCAAATAAATGTCATATTTATTTCGTTTCAATATCAAACAAGCGAAGCTCGTGCATTCAAAAAATAATTATAATAATATACACCTATAAATATAAAATTCATAAATACATTTTTTTTTAAAGCAACCTCCAAGTTGACCAAATGTTTGCCTGACTGCTTATTTGCTTTGTCTGTTTTGATTATAAAAAGCATTCGGCTTTAATTTGTCAATTTCTTAATTGGCGTTTCGTGCGTTCCACTTCATAAACGCTCGTGTGTTCCAATAATCGAGCGTTGTCTCGCTCTAGTCTTCGATCAATGTTCGGCAGTTGTCTCTTTCTCGCTGGTTGCTGATCATTGATTTTGTTGTCTTTGTCTTTTTGTCGTTTGGCTGCTCATTGATAGAAGAATTTTAACAAGCTACGGTGTTTTGGAATTTCGTACGTGAAGAATCCAAAAATGTTTTACGCAATTAAAGAATCTGATAAAATGTCTACAAGCGGCGGGCGTTGGCCGCCAGTTTCGAGACTCAATGTCCCAGCCTGGACGCAAAAAGCCCCACACACACACACACACACACATAGAGAGAGACACGCACGTCCACGTCAAATTGGTGCGTCTCAGGCATCAGCTCCGAGCTTCAAGCTCCGAGCTTCCAGCATCAGCTACAGCCTCCAACATTCTGTATATCGATCACAGGCCTGGTCGAACCGCGCCGGCGTGGCGTCGGTAAATATGACAAATTTTGCCGAGGCTAAAAAAATGAGTATATATGTATTCATATATATGTATCGTACAAGACAAAATCAGAGGCAGAAGCACATCAATATCGAACGCTTTGACTCTCTCAGGCGGAGTGTTTGCTGTCTCTGTCTCTGTGTCTGTGTGTTGTGGCACAAACCAATTAAGCCGAGATTAATTGGCCATGTCAAGTGGCGTAATCGAGCGCGAACACAAGTTTGACATTTCATAATTATTTCAACTGCTCGGCGACTCTTCTCTTGTCTCGTGATCGATCAATCGCTTCATGTATATGTGCGTGAGTCTGTGTTTCTGTGTGTTATAAAGATGTTTTCCTATAAATGCATATTTATGTTAAAATTCTTCAATTTTATTCATTTTGTTGTGATGTGTTGATCTCGTGTGTTCACCCATGGGGCTTAAGCTTGTTTAAATGTTGCGTCAATTATGTTGTCAGATAAAGACAATAGATAAAAGTTCTTCAAATTTAATAATTCCGTCGATGACTTGTCCACAATTTATTTGTCTACTACTAATTATAGATTATATGATAATAATCTATAAAGTAATACACAACAACTTTCATTTTCATATTTAATTATATTTGAGGAGCACATCATATCCCACAAATATCTTAACTTAGGAATTTAATTATACATGGCTCTCAACGCAAATTAAAGATCAGAATATTTACTAAACAAGATATTTTACTTGTACTTACTTTTTGCAGCTAATTATTTGTATATCGCATCGAATTTGTACAACTGAATATATATTTGATGCTTTATTTCTATTTAGATTACAGGCTGCCTCTGACATCCTGACACCTATTATAGTTCAGCCATATAATTTATATTATATTCGCCAAGATCCCACTTTATCGAGATTATAGGGAATCTTCCGGAATCTCCAATCACTACGCATACACAAAAGGATAATCAGTGGAAACACCGATACACTCCCTGATAGCAACAATTGAGATAGTACTGCACCACAAAAAATATATGCCATGGGCGTATTTCTAGACAACTCGGGCGCATGTTGACCCCAGAAGTAATGCGAAGCCGAAGAACTTCAGCATTCCACTCAGCAGTAGACCATTGGATACACAATCTGTTGAGCTGCAGAAGAGAAGCACAGACTATATAAACACTAGGACAGGATAACTGGAGTTCGGGCAGTCCACATATTCACGGACTGTCCAAAAGTGGACTTGGGAGTTGGTGCTGTGGTGAAGTGCTCAGAGCCAGAACGGAGCAGGCGCAGTTACCTGACAGCAGGTTTGTAATTATAAGAGGAGTTTATAAAACACTGGGGCATATTTTTTGCAGCTGCCTAGCATACGCTCTACACAGAGCCAAATACTTCAGTGCAAAGTGGAAGAAGCGGACAGACACACTCCAAGGACCCGGCAACACTAAGTATCCATTTAGGTTTATGGGCAATCACTGTAACGGTTAATTGCCTTAACCTATTTACACTGTAATCAACTTTGCCCCAATAAACCACTTTATATGCTTTGTAACTCAGATTATGTGCAATAGTTTAACTTTCTCTGCATGGCACGGCCTACACCCGCACCCACACCCACACCCACATGCTGATCTCAGTTTTTATCAGCTTAAAACACACACACACACACATGCACACTCGCACCCACTCACTGAAACGGAATCGGGCAGCTATCCAGGCTCACAAGTCGCTCATTTTGCAGCTAATTTGACAACAATTTACTGTAATCACAATCGATTCGTGTTTGCCAATTTTTTAATTGTTTTCAATCCTCTTTTTAGCGGGGCAGTGCTCAGAACCGGATGGCTAAGCGCAATACACGATCGGGTAATTTACGATGGCCCCATAGCGATTGCGTTGTGGAGCTCATGACACCAGCCAAGCAACCAAAGCAACCCAAGCAACCCAAGCAATTGAGCAAACCCAAGCTGCTCGAGCAACTTGGCAAAACAAACGAACTCCATTAGCAGCTCTTTGCTGGGGCGCTGGGTTTGTGTTTAGTTCGTGCGAACTTCTAGGAATTATGTTGTTCCAATTAAAATAAAAATTAAAATAAAAGAAAAGAAAAGGAAAATAAAAGAAAAGGCAAAAAGAGTCGACACTTGGCGACCCAGCGACAGTCGCTGTCTCTCAGACCGTTTGTCGTTGTATCGATTTGTGAAATGGTCGTTGACGCTCGCTCCCATTGATTTCAGATGTCCACGTTGGCTGTGACTGGCGCTGATTTCCATTTAACCTGCTGCACCGTCATCGAGGATCGACTTGACTACCACAGCTGCACCCAGCCTGGCCTGGCCCATCCCGATGCCGTTTCATTTCTTCGCGCACGATACGATCGTGCTGGCTGCCTGCCTGCCTACCTTTAAAACGACTTTAATATGTAAATTCGATTTCGGAAGCCAAAGTAATTAATACTAGAATGCGGAGTGGTGCAGCGGTGCAGCAGGCTGAAACTGAATTTAAAATTAATCCAAACAAACGGATTAAAGAGCAAAAGCCAAACACAAATGTTAATTTGCCTGCTGCTGCTCGACTGGCGCTGGGGAGCTGGCGCAGGAAGCGACGACCAAAGGTGAGAAGATTTTCAACATTGACTCGATTATGCCAGTAATTTATGGTGCCCGGCGTTACGATGGGCCCTATGTTAGGGATCTTTAATGCGACCAGAAACTGGTTTCGCTTTGGCATAGACCATTCAAATAAAAATTATGCTCGACATATTGGTATAAGTTTTGTTTTTAATTATGAATGACATTGGGCCAAGACGCTCGTGTGGTCTGCCAATGCGCCTGCTGTGAAATCAGAGCTGAGTATCCAACTCCTACTCGAACTGGCAGCTTAAGTTGAAGTTGATCTTCGGTGCTGGCCATAGTCACATTTTGAGATAAAGATCTCGCACTCACTCTCTCTCACACACACACACACACACACAGACACAACCGAGGGAGAGGAGCCCATCGTCATCGTGTGTTGTGGCTGTTCCATAATGAAACTCATTGATGTAGGTAAATTATCGCTCTGTTCTTAACGTCGTGTTTTCGTGTTTTTTAATTGGACTTTGGGAATTTAGTGAAAAATGCTAATTAGTTGAAGGGTTTCGCTCCGAAACGGATTTCATTTCATTGATAATAGCGAGTGGGTATTGGGAAAAATCAAACAGCTACAACAATAACAATCAGCAAGATTTACGTTATAGTGTATGCTCTTCTCTCTCTCTCTCTCTCTCATTCTTCTCCCTCTCTCTTTGTTATTCTCTATCTGTCTATAAAATTAGATTAGCAGTTAATTGGTTAATGTGCAGCGAGCAACGTTTGTTAATTGATTCTTGGAAGGCGCTGCCTCAACAAAATCTTGTTTTAATTAACAACTATTTAAGCGCTGCTTCCACTCGCTACCAACTCCGTTGCATGTTTTCTTTAATTTGGCAGCATAAAATAATCGTTTGGCTTTTATTATTTGATGTACAACGTTTGTCACATTCGAGACATCACGCTTATATACATACTACATATGCCCAATTATAATACGGGAATGCAGCTCAATACATTTGAAAAACTAAATACAAATGTATTTTAAAAGTATTGGTTTTTTTTTTAATTTTAAGAATTTTAGAAAATTTAATTTTTTTAATGTTCATGAACGATTTCCATATTTTTCTGTATTTTGTCTACAGTTTTTAAAATATATATCAAATAGCATTGGTGGAGGAATGGGTCAAAATTACGCCGCAAGTCACCCAAAAACTGGTTGTATCCATGCAAAATCGGCTTAAATTACTTGTAGATGAGAGGGGCAGTCATACCAAATATTAAAATATATTTGTTTGTCGATAAAGGTCATTTTAAGATGTCGTTTGTTAGCTGTTAATATAATTTATGAAATATAAAAACAATCGTAAATGAAGCCATATTTGATAAGTTACAACATTAGGCTAACAATCTGCATTTATAGAATTTTTATATCTTTTTTGGTTTAATTATTAAAGCTTGTCAAATTTTTTTTGGGGTGCTGGTTGAAATAAGCTGTGTTAATGTTAAGAAATCGAGTTTTATTCAACAATTTCCAAGCAACCACTGTACTGAGCACTAAA
Source organism: Drosophila micromelanica (assembly GCA_004143825.1). Classification (NCBI taxonomy): domain Eukaryota; kingdom Metazoa; phylum Arthropoda; class Insecta; order Diptera; family Drosophilidae; genus Drosophila; species Drosophila micromelanica. Next base: position 46,449 of record SCDY01000416.1, read on the forward strand.
GAAATCACTTGAACAGTAGCCAGTTTTCTCTTTTGTGTTTGGGCCTGATCTTGACTCATTTCTTGCCCTGCTCCGTTGTGCTCGTTTATTGCGCATATCTCAAAATGCTGACATATAAGATATTAAAAGCTCGGTTTGACCTTTAAAAATGCTTATAATTTAATGCGAGGTCTATGCTTTTTGTTTCGATTTTCAGTTGACATTTGTTATCACATACTGCCCAGATTGAACTGATAAGCGAGACTATACACACTAGTCGTAAAGCGCCTTGGGCAGATGCGTATAGTTTTTCTTTCTTTTGGACCAGACATAAACATAAACAGCGCAGCAAATTGGGTCAGTCAGCAACGATCGCATCTTTAATATCCCACACGCACACTTAAACACACACAGACGCACAACGCGATAAATTCTCTAACAAAATGCTATTGCCACTTGGCAGAGTTGCGTCGCAGTGTGGCAGCCACAAACGTGCCACGTTCAACATAATCAACATATGGGCGGCTGTCTGGGGCGGCAGATCCCAAAAACAGACGCAGCCGCAGTCGCAGCCGCAGCACTGCAGAACATGTTGTAGGTTGTCTTGTTGCCTCTTGTAACCCGATAGTTTTGTATTTTTGTGGTAGCGCACCCATAAATTTTGCCTCAACGTTGCGACCGTCGCATCAGGTGTTAAGCGGGCAATGGAGCGCTATTTGATATACCCTAACATTGGCTATCAGACGGGTAATTTGACATAATCATAGAGATTGTTTTTTGAGAATTAAACGAAGGCAATCGGTGGAATGTCAAGGTTCGTAAAGTTCTTTATTTTTGAAAATACTTTATTTAAAGTTATTTTTATATAAAAAGAAGGCAGCAAGTAAATATTAAATAAGTTAAATATATACAAAATTTTTTTTTTGTGTTTTTATTATTGAAATAAACACTATTCAGCAATTGCTCTTTAAAGTAAAAATTAATAATTGGAATTTTTTAATAAATTAAATTAATTATAAATAGTTCAAAAGGTCACTTGAAGAAACATGTTTTTATTATTTTATCAAAAATAATGAATGTTTAAAGAGCATTGACAAATCAGAGTTAAGCAAATAATATTTTGCTTATTTCTTAACTGCTTCAACTTGTGTATTTGTGCCTTAAAAAGTTGATTTTTTACAGTTGTTGTTCGCTCGCCGTTTTGGGTTGTAGTTGTTGTTGTTTATTGTTTTTGTTGCTGCTAGCTGGAATTATTTATTGCACGAAAGTCATTCCTTTTAATAGTCATGCAAATTAATTTTGCTCATTTGTACAACAATAAAAATGTTAACTAATTAATTTTGATTGAAATTTGCATGCAAAGAGCGAAAATCAATTTGCACGCGTTGTTGTGTTCGTTGGAGATCACCGAGTGCCGATAACACTGGGTATATTAGCCGATGCTATTCCGTGTTAATTCGCTTGCTGTTGTTGTAGTTTTTGTTGTAGTTGTAGTTATTATTGTTGCGGTTGTTTTGGTGAGTTTTGAAATTTTCATCATTCCAAATAATATTAAGTCGAGCGATAAGAAACCGCAATTCAAAAACAAGTATATGTACTTTAGCTAAGCGTGCACGACTTATGGATACCCTGTATGGGCTATTATCAATTTACTTCCCCCGTATGACATATTAGCAAACATCCACTATTTAATTTAATTAAACAGGCAGATATATTCACTTGTTGGAGCTATTTTGGATTATATTGGCCACCTTTATTTTATTCCAAATATTTGTAGTTTGACTGCACACCATTTGGCAGCTTATAAACAATAGCGAGAGTCTGTGATGGAATCAGCACTGAGTCGATTGAAAAAGGTGTGTGTTGGTATTGTTTCCACCTCCTGTGTCAAGTGATTGGACAATGCCTGACTGCCTAATTCCCAATTAGCGCGAAATAATCAGCAACTGATATGCGCATTTGGCAGACGGAAGTTATGCTAATTAATAATTTTGACTATAAAATCTGTGCCCCGGCATGAGTATTCATGAGAGGGTAAAAGTTGGCGCGCTGATAATGATCGGTAGCGAAACTGAAAACAAACGGAATCTGAAAATATTAATGATAGAAAATTAAGCAGCATTTTGTCAGCAAAGTTTTGTCTGCTGCTAAGGAACGGGGCATCCGCGGCCACGTTCTCAGTTTTAGCTGAGGCAATGTATCTTGTATCTTTTCATCGTCTGCCGTTTGTTCTGTTGGGCTGCAGCCGTTGCGACTGAATTTTGCCAATTATAAGCTAAAGACATTGAATTTCGCTTTATCGCGAATTTCGCCGGCCCGAATGGAATGAAAATAAAAGAGACAGCGCGTAACATCGCCGGACGCGGGACGCCGGACGACAGAGGACGCACCATGGCAGAGAAGCAGCGCAGCGCAGCTCAAGGAATATATACATATATCTCAAATTAGCCAACATTTTATATCTGTCAGCTACTGTTCTCCCTAATTAATAACAAGATGCCTTTTTAATTCCATTTCGTGCGTTTTGCGCGCTGTTGCGCCTTTTAATTGCCCCTCAAATGGGTAGAAGGAACTGTTTGCCACTTATGTCAGCGGGTGCGGGGGGAAATGGATGGATCCGAGGAATGGGGTATACGGAAGCGACTTAATGTTTCGGCATGGTCAAAAGCTGTTTGTTGATAATTATAACTAATTTTCAAGCTGAGTAAAAACAATTTTTATAGAAAATTTGCTTTAGCAACTTATATGTAAGCGGAAACGGAAGCGATAATTAATTAATAACAAACAATAAATAATTCATTGTAAAAAATACAATAAAAAAATTGTTTTAACCGTGGCACAAAAATGTTTAAAAATATAAACTTCTGCAACTGTAGATAACTACTTTATTCCCAAAATATGGGTTTTTGCCTTGTCTTTATGTGGGCCAGTTATGATTAAAGATCAAATTGATCACTATTCTTTCTAACACTAAGGACCAGGTAAATTTTGAACTTAAGGAAGTAATTAATACAACCCTAATTAACTATTAAACATAGATAAAAAAAACCGAAAAATCGATATATCGATTTTATCAGCAGCTATTTTTTTTAAATTGATATCAATCGCCTTTTAGGCAGTTTTAAGCTATAACTAATGTAACATTAGTGATGTTAACAAAATATCGACACATCAATGCGATTCTCTAATCCAATGTAAAAAATCGATGCTTATTTCGGATTTCAGGTGCCTGTATATATTTGCAAATAAAAAACTTAAAAAATGTTTCTAAAAACCTAACTAACTGTGTTTAGAAAACATTTTTTTTTTGTATTTATTTTCATTGAAATTATATCATAACAAATTGTGTATTAGTTATGAAAGTCCGAGTCTCTAAAATAGAAATTGTTGAGGTTCATATAGTTAAGTGATAAAGCTTAGCGATTAAAAATTGCATTTTATGAACTAGTTAACAATCACAATGCAGTTAGTTCATTAGCATCTTTCGCTCCTGCAGCAGTTGAACGTGACGTAATTTTCTATATTTGTTATAGCTTAGCACTGAACTGAAGGATATAATAAACACTAAATTTGAATGACACTAAATTGACGTAAATTGGATCAAATGGTCATGACCATATGTAACTGCCGACGGCTGGCGACTTGGTCGGGTTAGCTTGGCAATGTTGTAGTTGTGGTCGTTTTGTAAAACCCATTCAGACGTTCAGCTCAAGTGTTACTGACCATAATTCAAGCCAGGACTGGCATTTTAGCCAATACTTTGCTGGCAAGCGTACTGCGAGCGCCATACACTGGCCAAGTTTACAGCGTTTTGGTCGTGTTGAGTTTCCCCTTAAATGACAAAACCAGTTTGGCCAACAAACTGTATTCATTTTAACCACGAAAACTTGTTTTCTTGCCAAGATGATCGTGCTGCCTGCTTCGGGGTAACGCCTACCCATCGGTAGGTGGAGCTTTCAAGCGCCTTTGAGGCTACCAAAGATGGTGGTGACCGCTTAAAAATGGTGGTCGCGCTATTAGCGATCGAATTTATGGAATTATTTCATTGTTCTAAGAATTTGAATGCCGGACACGGCAGCGACTACTAAAAATGGTGTTCCCTTTGCCACAATGGCTGCAAAATTGATATATTGTTGGGGCTTGTGCTCTGCAGAGCTGGGCAAGGCTCGGCTCATATTTATTGGATGAGTCAAACAATTGGTGCAGTCCACCAGTTGCAACGATCGCGACAGGATGTTGGCCGACTGTCAACCGGCCTGGAGAATGGGGGCCTGGGATGTGGGAAGGGGCGCTGCAGTCAAGGCTCGTTTCGTTTTGATGGCTTCATTATGCAGCTGGCTGTTAGCTGTTGGCTCTTGGCGTTTTTTCGTACAAATTGGCTGTGCAGAATGCTGATTTAATATTTTTGCCCGGCAGTCAGTTAGTAGTTGTTGCCAATTAAGCATTGCTAGCGTACTACGTTCTGCTTTGCCTTCGATGTACCCACGTCCGAAACATTGGCATAATTGGTTTGCCAGCATAAAAATCACATGAATTGCCTTTCCTCTGAATGGCAATTAAATGTTATAGCTGAATGCTGTTCTGCTCAGCTGTGGTTATCCTTCAAATAAATATATATGTACATATATACACATATATGCGCACTACTTCAGCTAAATGGAGTACCCAAGTGGCCAGTGGCAAGTGGCAAGATGGGATCTGTTGACGAGCTCCATGAACGTTCCACAACTTGTTCGAGTTGGTCGTCGTCATTAAATGCTTGAACAAAATTATCTTGTTAAAATTACAAATAACACGAACATGAAGTAATAAAAAAAACGTAAGGAATGAATAATGTGCGCCACGTTAAATTGCCGATGACTGACAACCCCAGCCAAGCGAACTGGCCAACAGCCAACCTGTCGACCGGTTGTCCGCCTGCCTGTCTGCCACACTGCCAGTCAGACAGTTAGTCAGTCTGGCCATCTGGCCGTCTGGCTGTTTGTTAGCCTGAGTATCATCCTGTATCTTCATCTGTTGCTGTTGCTGTTGCTGCACTCCCCATTCTCAAATGACTTCATTTTATGTGTCGAATTTTAGTGCGCACTGCGCGGTTGCAGTTTTGCAGATTCGTGAACTTTCCAAGTTAATTGGTTAGTGATTTGAGCTCGCGGCTGTAACGACTGAAACATTTTCCTGATCAGCAGCAGTTGAAACCACCATTAGGACCTGCACTAAAATGTTGTACGTAAATGGTTAACATTTTCCAGGACCTATACAGAGTTTAATTAAAGCCGGTTTTCATGTTTAATGCTCGGAACTTAATTTAAAAATGTGCCAAGAGCATGAATTGCAATATACAAATAAATGTTTAAAGATATCCCTTTAGTTTTTGTTCAGTTTTTGAATGTTTTTCATTGTATTTTTATTTTATTATTTTTAACGTAATTTTTTCTTGAATAAAATTTAAAAAAATTCAACATTTAAAAAATTTTTTATTGAAAACCATTATATCTGTTAAAAAATAATAAAATTTAAAAGATAGATTGATCAAAAAGAAGAATGGTATCGACAAAGTAAATTATCTATTTAACAGCGCATGGTTCTAAACTCAATATCAAAAGGTGATTAAATTGTTCGCCTTTAATAACATTAATTGAAACGCTACAATAACAATAAATAAATAAACTTAAATAGACTAATATTAATGCAAGAAATAATTTTATAAAACAAAATAAATTAAAACTAATATTAATTATAATAACGATGGAATTTTCTATTTCAACTGGTGCTAGCTTTAAATATATTAAGTTCAACTGACTTATGTACAGTTCATATATATATTTATTTATTATACATAATATATTTGCGCAGCGCATCAGCGCTTCTAAGTGGACTCAAACGATTTGTGGGTTGCTGCCACTTCGTTTACTGTTAGCGGCCTCAGACCATTGCCCTTCTGTTACTTTTCCATTGGCTCTGTTTAGTACACAGTTAAAACTAGTTTATGTCTTAATTAAACTTTATAGCTCGTTTTTTAGGCGTCAAAAAAGAGTTTTTTTTTAAGTGCGCAATGCTTACTCGGGTCAAGCCGCCCGCCGGGCTGACAAAGCTACGGGGGGCAGCAATATCATCGGCAATCATTCCAAATGAGTTTTCTATATATGTATGTACACATATGTGCACGCTGAACTGTCGACCGAAGCTCCAGTCTGTGGATCTACCTTCCAACAATGGCTTCAGCTCACACTATATGCATCTGTGAGTGTTGGGCATGTACAAATCGCTTGATTGGCTTGCACTTAATTGCCAATGGCTGTTACTGCCTCTTCTGGCGGGCACGGTCCATGCTGTTTTTAGTGAGGTCGTGTCTGTGTCCGCAGCAGCTCCTGCTAATAGGCAATTAAGTTTCGAGTGCTACCTGCCATTTTGTGCCATTGCGAAGGCTATAGTCCTCGTTCACCGACGACGAATCGCTTGCCTAATGGCATGACACAGCCCGGTTAAAGTTCATTGTTGCTATATGGAGCCCAATGCTATATGGGCCTATATTTTTTAATCTAAGCCTCATCTAAGTTGTGAGTAGGGGCACTATTTCTAAAACACACCCGAAACAAATTACTATTTATACACTATATATAATTATTAAAAAAGTTTAAGAGATGATATATTGTTGAATTATAAATTTTAAATCTGGAACATTCCCTTTAAAATTTGGATACAAGCAATTTTCTTGTCTGCCACCTCTTTATTAATTGCTGTTATTTAATTGAAAATTGACTGTTACTTGTTGAAGTTAATGATCTCGTTGGAAACATAATATTATGGCATCACTGTGATTCACACACTCAGGACAGATGGCAAAATAATTGCTTTTTACTTTTTTGCTCCCCACTGTGCGACAGTTTCGCATCTTTCCTCTCTTATTTATTTTACTTTTTTTGTGATGACGCCTTGCACGCATTGCGTAATTAGGTGCACTTCCGTTTTTGAGCTGATGCTTTGAGAGGCGGATCGTTGTCGCCGCATTGAAGGCAGCTTTCTTCATATTTTGAATGCTTGAGTCTTTAATTGCGTATACGCCGCTTGTAACGGTCGTTGGGCAAAACGTCTTAATTAACTCGTTTGCAGCGTTTCTCTTGGTTTTTATAGCGCCTTTCGAGGCAATTATTATGATTACTTATTACTGCTGCCTTTTGTTTCGTTCCGTTTTATTTTAGTTTGAAGTTTTTTTTTGTTGCAGTTGTTTTGTTGGTACTTCGTGCCGGCAATTTAATGGCGGCGCAACCAATTGCAAATATTTTGTAAATTGTATTGTGCATTTCATATTTCCAAGTCGTTTTCCAACAACTGCACATCCTTTCAAAGTCGCCGATCGCCGGGCCCTGATCGCTTAGCTTATTGTCACAAATTAAGACAGCTCCGGCCAAGATCTGACCAGCCGTTACCAGCCCCGGCAACGACTTAATGCGGCAGCAAATTGGCAGCTACGACCACGCCAGCCGCTGGCACTCGGTGCTGCCTCTCTGTTATTTGGCCCAATAAAATTATGATGCAGCATTAAAGCTCTGCCTAACACCATATAATTTGGTTGGCCTCCAGTGGCGTGCGGCGCATGCCGAATGCCGAACGGCAACAGCTTATTGAGTTGTTAAAGCGCTGATATTCCTTGCAGTGCTCCCATAAATCTTAGGCGCTGGCAAAAAATTCCATCAATATGCAAAATTTTTCAATTAAAATTGGCAAACCAAATGGCAGGCGGGACACAATACATACAATGGCTAAAGATAACTTCAGCATATGCGCAGGTAACAACAACCACAAGAGTAACAATCGGGGAAAACGGAGAAATGCATGCTTTAAGTCACGACTTTGAAACACCCGTTATTAAAAGAAAATAAACCAAAGAAATAATAGGAAATATAATTAGTTTAATGTTGAAATTAGTGGTTATTGATTATGGCTTACTCTCTATTTGATTAACTAACTTCTAACCGATTAAAATTGTGTTTTAGCACTTTTAATGAATTATATTAAATTATTGGTGTTACGATTATCTTGGTCAATAGTTTGATTTCACTAACAATTTTAAAGTTATTGATTTTTCTAAAATATATTCTAATGTAATACACCCAAGCATTATTGAGTGTAGGTATATAAACAAAAACAACAATATAAACGCGCAGCAATCGGCGTCAATTTATGTGCAGGCAGCGCCATTTTCACTTCATTGTATCGCGACCAACGCCAGACAGCAAAAAATTAATAAAAAGCCAAGTAAAAAATGGAGCAACAATAAAACAGAAATTGAAAAAAAAGCATAATAAATAAAATAAAAAACAACGAAGAAGGCGTAAGGCATTGTAAGCGACTGCTGCCAGAACAACAATAACATCAACGGGAGAAACAACAACTGACAGGAAATTAGTTTCCATTTTTTGATGAATGCTTCGACAGGATTGCTGTGCTGATGCGATGTATCTTTCCTTTTTTTTTTGCTGTGTGTTGTGTTGTGTTGTTACTGACTGCGTGCCAGGCTCCCTTCCTGTTAGGGGCTGAGGGTTCAGAGTTGGGGCTGAAGCTGGAACGTGAGCCAGAATCGTCAGTCTGGGCATAAATTGCCAACGTTGTGACAACTGCTAGCCACGCTTCATTCTGACAAGCCACAAAAAAACAAGGAATTGTTGCAACTTCCTTTCGTTCATTTATGCAACAATAAAATATTAACAGAAGGTAAATAAAGCGAGAGAAAGCTATCAATGAATAGTCGATGCTTGCTCTTATATGTCCGGCTGTCAATAAATTGTAACTTAAGGGTAGCTAAGATTTCTAAAATAATAATAATAAAATATAATAATAAATTCAATAACTACGGTAATAACTATTTTTAAGCAGGTTTCACTACAAATTGGGTCAGAAATAAGTTTTTTTTTTTTTGTTTTATTTTATTAAATTTGTACGGGTTTCAGCTTGTTCCACCATATAACATTTTTAACAAAAATCTAAAAATCTGTGTATCTATGTTAACATCAGCTATTTTTCCCAATTTTGACTCGATTATTTTTTTTTACGTTATTTCCATGTATATCGAACGAATCTTATAAGAATCTTGATAATATCGTTTTTGTTATAACATTCCCTATAAAGTTATTACTTATCTGACCCTAAAAGTAAAATGCTGCCAATCTTAAGTATACAAACAATGTTGGTTCATATTTTAAAGTTTTCGTATGGTAAAAAAAACTGGGATAACACAAATCGGCAGCTGTGTCTAGTCGAATAATAAATCATCGCCATATAGTAACAGGGTTAGTTCCGTCGTTTCCTGGAAACGTTGTCGGAAACTCTACGAGTGTATTCGTAGTATATTCGTTTTATTAAAGGTTCATTCAAAACGCATAAACTTATCCGCTTGTCATTTACTTGTGCATCAGAACATAAATTGCGCCATGTGTTGCCCAAAAACAAATTAACAAATTAAACAAGCGGGTGCCATAAAATCATTGCAGCTTTTGGGGCAGTCACAGTTCCCTTCCACTCTTAAATTACTCGCATTTCATGTCACAAAACTGTGATTTATTTGCCCAAAGATGGGCTGGCATTTAAATACGCTTTTGATTTACAAATAACAAATAAATGTTATGATGAGTGGGATCTTTGGTATGCCGCCGGCAGCTGGAGCTGGACTTGGGCATGGGAATGGGATGTGGCAATGGGGAATGTTGAATGGAGTGAGGCCTGGTGTTGGCCTTGTTGGCTACGCTCGTAAAACGCCAACTAAGCGTTGAGCGCCCAAAAATCTTGAATGCCGAATGTTGATTAAAACATCTTCTTCATACAGTTATAAGCGGCCGTTTGTTTGTCCACTTAATAGCCCATTAAACCATTGGCATTTGGCAGCTGAAAATATATATATGGATGCCTTCAAGCAGCGTCTGCGGCAGACGGGAGGCTTACGCATCTAGCGAGGAACTATAAATCCTTATTAAATGCACAGCGAGTATGACTATTAACTGATTTTCTTTTGAATGCGCTCATCAGAGCATAAATCAATTTTACAACTCTTTTTTTTCTGAGAGCGCATTTGTGACATTTTAATTACTGCCTGAAATTTTGATTTAGTGACTTAATAAATTTAAAATTCGCCTTTATAATTAGAAAATCCTTATGATAGGATAAGCGGATCAACACTTTAATGTTAAGTCTAGGTATCCAATTTTATGTTTTCAATAATGTTGGGCTTATTCGTTTTATTTTTAATTGTTAAATCCGAGAATTCATCTGATTAGTTAATAAAAGTGTTAAAACGAAATTTAAGTTTTTTCTGCTGCCTGTATTATATTCGTAATAATGTAGCTTAATAATTTTTAATATTGTTCAGTAATAAAACAAAATAATAATTTAATAAAATAAGAATTATTTAGCTATAAAATTCCGTTTTCTGTTAAAGGTACAGTTTTAATGATAGCCACGATTGACAGTTCTTAACTATTTGCTCAAAACTGCTTGTCGTTTGACATCGAAATGTTTTTATTGAAGTGGTAACAAACTCATTTGTTAATTATGTTGCCTAGAACAAGGTATTGTGGAATAATTATGCCACGATCAGTAACACGATCAAAGGCCAGGCCAAGCAGTGAGCATGCTTCACCTTTGCCATTTAGCTGTGATCACTAAATACTTGGCCCTAAAGCTAAAGCCTGGCCTAAACGATCATGAAAATCAAGACAACATAATCATAAAATGCGCAAACTAAACGTGGCTGCTGCTGCTGTTTTAGCTGCTGTTGTAGTTGTCGTTGTTGTTGTACTCGTAGTTGTTTATGTTTTTGCTGTTGTTGTAGTTGTTTTTGTTGTGCTGCTGTGGTTGTTCATTGGTCTCTGCGTCTAAATGGCACTTTGCCCAAACCCAAAGCGTTGACTCTGCCAGCGATAAGATCGCTAGCAACAACGACAACGACAACAACTTCAACGATCGAAGACGACAGTAGTTGCAGCCTGGCTGGCTGCCTTGCTGGCTAGCTGCTCTCACTGCACTTTTATTATCGGCAGGATCGCGCTGGGCATGCAAATTTCCAATGGTAGCTCGGGCCGAGCCCAATGCTCAACGCATGCCGTAAATCACCAATCCGGCCAGCAACAATAACAACAACCAGCAGCTGCAGCGGCGGCAACAAATTTACAACAACTAGCCGTGCCTGGGATGCACGACGATCTGCCGCAGCCTGCGCCAAGAGGAAGAGAGGCACCCAGAAAAGAAAGAGAGAGAGTCATGAATCAGTTTTTCATAGCGCAACGTTTTTGTTTGGCGGCTCGGCGATAACTTCATTTTGCGGCTTAATATGCTTGTTGAAGCTCTGGTAAGTAGTTGTTGCCAGCATTGTTCCTGCCAGCAGTTGTTTCGTTTGTTGTTGCTGCTGCTGCTGCTGCTGCTGTTGCCAAAAGCGTGAACTCTCCAACACCTTGAGCATTTTGGTTGACACAACCTTTTTCTGGGCAAACCAGCAGAGACTATGATAATAATTTTCCTTAAGGCATTTCGGCTGCCTGCTGCCGTCGATTAAGCAGCGCGACAATTTTCCATAGTGTGCCCGTTGCCGATGCTGCTGCCCCTCCCCTCAACTGATTTCGCTGCCGCAGCCACCCACTCGAGTCAGGCGCTGAGTGTTTTACAGCCGCTGGCACTTGCCTCTGGGCAAGAGCACAGCTCCAGCTGGACTTGGACCGTTCCGTTCCTGTTACCATGGCCTTTATCCCCGCGCCCCCCCAATCGCTGCGGTCAGAAAATCGTGAGCTGTCGGCACGATTTTCCATAGCACATGCTGCGTTCTGCTTTGTTTGTTGTCTTTGTTAGTGGTAGCAGTTAGTTGGCTGCACTTACCACTAAGTTAAGATGTTTTGTCTTGGGCCCAGGCTCAGGCGAGGTGTATGCGCAATTATCGTGGACAGGCATTTGCAGGCCACAGAGTCCCAGAGTCTGGTCTGCTTTGGTCTGCTCTGGCCAGGCCTGGCCAGGCTTGGCTTGTGGAATGCTGCTGCAGCTTAGTTTTTCTTTTTATTGATTTATGATTTGTTTAACACAAAGGCGCATTACAATGCAACGAGTGGGCTTTTACGAAGAATTTCCTGCCCGCCTCATAAGCCATATCGCATGCATTTAAAATTGTCTTTACCAAATTTGATGGCAGCCTTAAACTTCATGCCACATTTGGTCGCAACAATAGTTGCAATCACGGAGCACCAGCTCCAGACTATCTGGCTGCCAGTCTGCCCAGCACACCGCTCTGCACTTTCAACACTCATAAACCAGGCTTAACTTAACATGAATGCAACTCAAATATCAAAATATTTTATAAGCTCGCTTCCCCCTCCGGCTGCTTTTGTTGTGAGGACTTGGAGTCACATTTGGCATGGCTGCCATTGCCCGTGCCCGTGTCCATGTGCATGTCTGTGTCTGTGTCCGCCGGCTTTTGATGTCTGGACATTTCCAAGCAGCGGGCAACATGCAATTTATTTAGTAAATTTTACAAAAATTAGACAACTGAATTAATTTTCATAGCGACAAAAAGCTTGAAATATTGTGATCACGGATTAAAGTCTGCGAGTCGTTTGCCTTGCCTCAAATGAGTTCGTTAGCCAGCTGGACGAGGCGTTCAGGCAATCGGATAGCTAGACAACCAAACAACTTGTCCTGCATGGGATTACTATAGGAGTGAGAAAAACAAGTAAGAACATTGCGGTCGGGTGTGTCCGACTACGCGATGCTCGTTTAAAGATATAACAAATATGTTTAATTTAAAGAGAATTTGTATTTGGTAAATCGTATATTCCAATTCTTGTGCCTTACTAAGCTAGGGTCCTTCTTTGTGAAACGCTTGACGAATTCGTTTGACCGTGATTTTTCCGCTTTCCCCAAAAGCTGTTTTTACTTTTTCTTTGGCGGCATGATCATTAAGCCTGTCAATTTTCCCACTTCAGAATGCGCTGCTGAAGAAGTTTTATTGACATAAGCCTCGTCTACCGTTGGGCTGCCGTTGCCTTTGCTGTTGTTGTTGACGGGCCCAGCCCCATGAAGATCGACAAAAAATAATAATAAAAAAAAAAAAAAAATGTGCCAACTAAGCATGAATTGTGATAAGTCAAATTGTAAACAAATCAGCAAGAGCAACGGCTCCAAACAGTCTGGCATATTGGCCACATAGGTCTGGGCATGATCCATGCCAGACGCAGTGTCTGCCCATGCACCGATACCAAAAATCTCTGGCCTTGGCTGCATTGTTGATTGATTTATTGTGGCGATCGCGACGATCAGAGCTCAGAGCTAGTAATGATGAAAAATTAATTCTCGGCAATCTGGCCAATTGTGAGGATCGCGAACGAGTTTTTATTCAATTCATAATTCAATTGAACCTTGAAGAAGTGAATTTCAATTGGAGTTTCAAGTGATAGAAAATAAAAGAGAGAAAAGTTCTTTTCACGTTCTCCAGAGGATGCTTAACAATTATTTATTGCTCTGTTTATCACACCAGATTCTTATTTTGGGCGTCTCTTTGTCCAATCGCACTTTCTTCTTTCGGGCTAATCATCGTTTATTGAAATTTCTATCATGGGAATGCCGAGTGGCAACTTTGACAATCGCCGCCCGTAAACCAGCCATAATTTATTAACTGATTAGGCATTCATACGTGCAATGATTAATAACGAATGCAGTCAAACAATGTTAACCCCAGGTTAATTTACGCTTTAATCAATTGGGTTCATTTACACCAGCCACGGTCCCTCCAACTCGGCAACTCGTGAGCTGCCCCGGGGCCGCTCATTTGTTCTGCTTGATGACGCCGATGACCAATCGGTCAACGATCCAACCAACTCCAGCCCAAGTCCAAGTCGATCTCTGCGTGTTATTGTTGTCCATCGCTGGATCGGTTGGACGGCTCGGAGTCAAAACACTTGGGATGGGATAATTGCAAATTGAATTATTGCTGAAAATATATATTGAAAATAACTATATTTTGTGCTACAACACATTCAAATTGATGACTTGATTGATCGTACCCGGCCCAGCGACTTGATTAAAGGAGGACCGCTCACGTTTCCAGCCGCGTCAACTCTCTCGATGGCGGCGCTCGCTGAAATTAAGTTAAACAAATTTTATAACACCTTTGCTCCGGCACACTCGCCACTTGGCACAAACACACACACACACACACACACACATATGTGCCGCGGAATGCAATCAGTTTTTACAAATGATGATGATGATGCTGATGCTGAGGTAGGGTAAGCTAGGGGGAGAGCAAGGGGATGCAGCCGGGCGACTGAAACTCGTAGATTACTCTTGTACTTAACCCCACTCACTTATAACAATGAACTAAATTGCACTGGGCCTGCACCAGCTCGATCAGAAACAAAGTGTGCAATAAGTATCTCGTAGTTACATCTCTGCAGTTGTTAACGTCCCATCCCCCCTACCAGCCTGCCCCTATTCCTCTTGCTGTGCTTTGGCGTCCAAGTCGAAGTCGAAGCTGAACAATGTGCGCTGTGATTAAGTTGAACGTTCGCTGAAAGATCACAAAACACTGGGCCGATCATTTTGATCATGCGGCGGCAAACGGGCAAACTAAGAGGAGGGTCAACACGATCGTATTGGGTGCATTATTTAAATTTTTGAGATACTCACAATATTGTTTACAATTAAATGTATGTTGTGGAAGAATTATGAAAATAAAAACTGATTACAAAACTGAAAACTTCCAAAAATATGGCATAGAAATTCGTTCAAAAACATGTATCTTATAAAGAAATGCAATTTGAAGAAAAATTATTTTTGCTTTAAATATATATACATGATCAAAATAAACATGTGCTTTTCAATTAAAATTTTTTTAATATTTCTTTCGAAATAATAAACTGTTTTTCTTGAATTCTCTTTCGTTTAGAACGATTTGGCCAATCAATTATTAATCCATTAGTTCAGGTGAACCCAAGAATATAAGAGACACCATATATAATACACAAAATTTAAAAATGTAAATTTAGAATTTAATTAAAACTGAAATAAATTTTTTTTAATGCTTTAACCTTAAGATTTATCGTGCTTGTAAATCTGAGACACAGTTATATTTATTTATTGGTATTAAAATACGTGTTAACTATTTCGTAAACTTTATTGAATACCCTCGCTGTGAGCTGCGCATGTTTTCACATAATGATCGGCAATTTCCAAACACCTCAAATGCCGCTAACGATGTCCGTCGGTTCAAGTGCAGGCGTCGACACCCGCGCTGCCCAGTTGCCTAGCTGGGCCAGTTGGGCACTTGCTGTGCCTGGGCAGGCTCGCAGTAGGTTATTTATCGTGAATTGAGTAGTTAAATTACTCAATTTTGATGAGGAAGCCCGGCAACAGGCCCAGATCCGTGCAGATCTGTAGTGCAGGAGCTTATCGGCTGGCTATGTGTACACATCTTTTGGCAAACTGGTCAGATAAACCAGTCAATTATTTTGCCAGACGATTGCAAGATCTAATCGAGCTGCAGTGCAGCGGAAATGCACTTGGCCACTGTGCGCTGCGGCCCCAGCACCCAGCTCTATGGTCAACCGCAACCGTATCGTATGGCAATCGGACTCGGCGTCTCATTGAGCTGCAATTAGCTGGCTCTTGGCCGCTGACTGAGGGCCAGGTCGCTTGCACTTTAATTAAAAGACGATAAATTTGCCAATCTGAATACGGGCCAAGCAGCTAGGAATCTGCGAATCCCCGCATGCTGCCGCACCTCCGAGCCTGACGCCTTGACAGGCCGCGCCGCGTGGAGTGATATTTATTTATTGTTTGTACCCAAAGTGGCAACACAAAAGCCAAGGTGTTAATTTGTTGTTGGCCCCGACTAGGAGGATGGCTCGTTTGCAGCAGCTGCAGTGCAGTTGCAGTCGCAGTTGTTGGCCTTGTTGTTGTTGGAGTCTTCGATATGGAGATGGAGTCGCGTCTGGGTTTCCATTCATGCGCTGCCATTGGGCTGGTCTGCTTTGCAGCGCTTTTTGGCCTTTTCATTGACGCTAACGAACATTTTTGTGCGATTTAATCCCATTTCATGGTGATCCTGCACAATTGCCACCCCTGGACCCGAGCGTGAGCCTAAGCTTCAGCTTCAGCTTCAGCTTGAGCTTGAGCCCGTGCCTAAGCCTCAGACCGGGCCTCAACCAGGCCGGGCAATTTATTTGCCGCGCATGCAGACGACGACAACAAATTCGAGCGCCAAATGATGGCAAGCGGCTGCTCTCGGGCTCCCACTTTGGGCTGACGTGATTTATTGGCTCGCCCGGCCAGTACCTGAGGGCGTTTTGTCGCAAATTAGTTGCATTCGGCTTCTGTTAATTTAGCGAGCGCGACTTCAGCGTCTGCAGCAACCGCGACCGCGACTGCGACTGCGACTGCGGCGTTAAATGCAACGCAAATTGTGATAATTTATCGAAGCAACGCGCCCAAAGTTAAACAGAAATTACGGCCAACTGACAGGCCGCACACATCCCCAGACTCGGAGCGAGACCCAAGCCCAGGCCCATTTTCAGTCGCAGGTCCCGTCGCAGGCGCAAAAACCGAAACCGAAATCGAACGAACAAAAATGAAAAAAAAAAAAACCCGTTCGCTGGCAACAAATCAACGCCTCAAATTGTGCAATTTATGCGCCTTAACCTCGACTTGTTCACTGGCCACCTTCAACTTGATTATTTATTAATTTGACATATAAACTCGATTGTGGCTAATTGCGCTAAACGAGCTTCCATCCTTTCCCTTTTGATATGCAAGGCCGGCGCGATTTGTATTGTGTACAATAATTATGCCAATTAAAGGCAAAATCATTATTAATCTTGAGTATTATGATTGAATTGAATTCACACCTCTTTTATTAAAAGTTGTTTTTTTCTTTTGTTTTTGTTTTGTTAATAAATAACATGATGAAGCGAACGCTCGTTGAATCCAGTTTCCTTTAATGTTCAATGTCGGCTCGCGATATTTTTAATCAAGCCCTTTCAAGTTAGTCTGCGCTGCAATTGTGGTACAGGTTTCATGATTTTCCCAGATCGGTTTCTTGAATTGATGCCTAAAACCACAAACTACTAACAGATTAACATAAAACCGTTATTAAAATCATATTTAAAAGGTAAATTCTGTATTTAAGGAAAACTATGCAAAAATGCATAACAAAGCAAATATTAAATTCCCCAACATATCAAATTGGAAACATTCAATTATTAATAACCCCATAACTCAATTTTCGAACCGAAATCGAACAAACAAGAATGAAAAAAACAAAACAAAACATAACTCTAACGTAATTTTTCGTCTTTTCGTTGACGAATTATCTTGAATGAGAACCTGAAAAAGTGCTTAATATAACTCTTTTTATACCCTGAACCCATTGAAAATGGGTAAAAAAGGGTATAATGGTTTTGTGCAAATGTATGTAACAGGCAGAAGGAAGCATCTCCGACCCC
>SCDY01000417.1:0-101039 GCA_004143825.1 Drosophila micromelanica
ATGGGGTCGGAGATGCCTCCTTCTGCCTGTTACATACATTTCAACAAAACCATAATACCCTGTTTCACCCATTTTCAATGGGTTCAGGGTATAAAAACTGCACAAATATATAATTATATGAGTGGAGGGGGGGAATTTTAATCTGATACGACGACTATCTGAAGCAGTTCTTAAACCTGTGTGTTGTTCAAATGAGTTTTTAATCAATGAGAGTGGCATTTAATTAATTTGTCAGCAATAATCAAAGAGGCCTTAAAATAAATAAACAATTCGTTTAAGTAGATTGGAGGGATATTTAAAAGATCTCGAAAACTACAAAATATCTATATACCTAAACTTTTTGACTATAGATTCTCCTGCTTGGTAAATTAGCTATAATCTGTAAATAATTCAATTCTCATTATAAGTTAATGAAAACAATTTTAAATGCATTATCTCAGCCAAAAGGTTCTCTCGTGATATATAAACAAATAATTACTAGTTTCCCCAGCTTTTGTCATTTATTTAGTGAATTTAAAATGTTTTTGAATTTACTGATTTCTAGTGTGAACAAAATAAAACTCAACTCAAAATTTTAATGATCAGTTTATAATTCATTGGTCAAATTTAAGCCCTCCAGTGGGACCAGCCGCGGATCTCGTTCCAAATGTGAGTGCCAGGGCATTCGGTGGCACTCACCTGACGATGGCCGTAGAGGACATAGCCGGAGCTCAGCTGGCCTCGGTTGACGGCATCGTTGAGCAGTTCCTGGACGGAGGAGATCATGTTCGGCTCCAATGTGTCCCAGTTAAAGTTGCCCAGGTAGGAAATGCCAATGCTCACTGGATTCCATTCGGCAGCGTGGGCGCCCATTGAGTTCCAGCCACGACCCTCGTACACATTACCATCACCGCCGATCAGGAAGTTGTAGCCAATATCGGGCCATCCCAAGCTGTCCATGTGGTAGCTCTGGATGTTGCGCAGCTCCTGGGCGCAGGCGGCACGGGTCTCGCAATAGTTGCCGGCGGTGTGGTGGATGATGGCATAGTTGAGGTAGTTGCCGAGGGCAACACGGTAGTTTGGAGCACGACCACCCCACTCCGCCTTGGAGACAATATAGACACCTTGGACTGCATACTGGCTGCAAACCAGAACAGCGAATGCCAGAGCGAAAGCAGGTTTAAACGCCATGGTTACTCTTTTCGATTTGATTGTCGTTTTCTGTAATTGCGTTTTTATATACAATTTGTGGGCTCTAAATTCTTAGGCAATCTAGCTCTGCAAAAGGAACAATTCAATAATTTATAATGCTTGTGATTTATGGTAATGAATTTCCTTATGGGAAGTACCTTTTTGGTACATATACATTACTTTTGTATTTGATTTACGTTCTCAGCTAGCTATCGCCTACATATATATACATATATTTTGGCTACTATTCGTCTGGCTACAATCGGTTCAACAACACGATTAGTTTGTGATAATAAATGTGGCGTGTGGCTTGAATCTTTTGTAAGTTTCTTATCACCATAAGCACCTGGTATCTATCTCTTTGTATTTGGCAAATGAAATATAGCCATGTTTTGTAATGAATTACAAATTTAACAGCGTACCAAGGTGGACTCATATTTATAAAATTTTGTATAAGACTCGTATAAGAGTATTTATCGATTTGATTTTGGGTCTTATTGGCTTGCCACGCCCAAAATCCTTAACATTTTATCTGATCACACGTAATAATATTAAAAATGTCATGAAGAGTATTCGGGATAAGACATTTTCAATAGCTTAAGTTCTGCGCCTGGACTTGTAAATGGCTTGAAAATCTTACCTTGAGTTTAGAAGTTTATTTTTAATAGTATGTATGTGATTTTGAGTATATATGCTATAATGCAAAGGAACAGATTTCATGGTATTTCCTGGTTGGCTGCTCCCGACTAGAGTTTTCTTACCTGATTGTTATTAAGGGCGAGTGGGTGAAGGTACCCAAAATATATAACATAACAAACAAAATGTATTGCTTATATCTCTTATACATATAAGTTGTTGTAATAAATTATATGTATTCTGAGAGCTTAAGATACCAAATATATATTTTCATATACTATAGCACTAAAGGAATGAATTGCAAAAAGTTTCCTGAAGACCAATTAAGAAACATGGAAATAATTAAGGAAAACGTGTTGTGAAATTAAATTTAAGCCGTGCATAAATGTTATCTCCCCGTCGGACATGCCTTTCTTTTACTATTTTAAAGGGTAAATTGAGCTTAAGCAAATCTTAATCCACAAAAAAGTTAATATGTTTTTTATAGAATATTTTTTTATAAAATAGAAGAAGTACAATAATCAAAATTGGTATGTAATTGGGCTCACAATGCATATATTGAATTTTGTGTCAAACAATAAAATGTTTTCCTATTTACTTATACACAAAAAAAAATTAATTCTGCGTAATGTAAGATACTAATAAAAAAAATCATAAACCTACATTTATTTTCGATTCTTTCGATGCGCCAAAATGGTCGTTCAGCTTGCGGAGCAGCCCAAATCATCATTGCCGTCAGATAATCAGCCCAGCGTCTCCAAGGTGCCCCCAAACGAAGCATCAACAAGCAGCAAGTGCGCAACAGCTTCCACCCCAATCCCAATCGTCCATCAAGCGGAGGTGTGTCCCAACCGCGTGGCCCGGACATTCAGTTGGACAGACGAGCTGGGCCAGTACTTGAGACAGATTATCGCCTATTTGGCGGCCAAGCTCCGGATTCTCTTTTGCCATCAAGAGCACACCGTCTACAAAGATCCACCCTTGTCGGAGGTCACAAAACGTCTGTTGGAAAGCGTTTCGCGGAAAACTCTTGTATTGGATCTGGATGAAACGCTGGTGCATTCGTGTTATAAGGACCCGGAGACGAACGATATTATTGGCTGTCAATTAGTGCCCCAAACAGCCGTGCCCGACTATGTGATCAACATTAAGATTCTATCGAATGTGCAGCCCATCGAGTTTCAGGTATTCAAGCGGCCGTACGTTGACGAATTTTTAAATTACGTGGCAAGATGGTATGATCTGGTCATATATACTGCCAGCCTAGAAGCGTACGCCTCGAACGTTATAGATAAATTGGATGCGGGCCGTGGAATACTCCAGCGACGTTTCTATCGCCAGCACTGCGTCTCCTCGACGGCGTTGGTCAGCAAGAATCTCCATGTCGTAAATCAGGATTTGTCCAGTATCTTAATCATTGACAACTCGCCCAGTGCGTACCGTGATTTTCCGGAGAACGCAATACCCATTAAAAGCTACATTTACGATCCTATGGATGAGGAGCTGCTAAACTTGCTTCCATTTCTGGATGCCCTACGCTTCACTAAAGACGTAAGATCCATTCTCAGTCGTCGGGTAAACACACAACAGGCTAGTTGCTGAACATCTATTTATTCTCGCTGATGTCAAGTTCAAATAAAAACCACATGTACACAAATGTATGGTAAACTTGAGTCTGCAATTTGAATTTATGCCATAATTGTGTAGTATGGAATAATGTAAAATTCTGTTTATACCCGCTACTCAATGATTGGTATTAATGGGTATAATAATGTTTATCATAAATTCTTAACCTACATCACTAACAGAATCAATATGCCCATTTCAGTTTTTATGATAACTGATCTATCCGTTATAAGTTATTGTAATTTTGTATATTTATACAATATGACTTTTTATTGGGGTGATATTAAAATTTAAAAAACTTATAATTTTTAAAACCATTAATTTATGAGTAGTTGATCCCTTAATAATGATTATAAAATGAAGTTCACATCGATAAAAAAGATTGCGACCTCGATGTAAACTCAAGATATAATTTTGGGTGTAGATTTATTATCCTTATTGATTTGCATTATTTATTGCATTCATTTTCTCATTTTGTTTATTAGAGTGCGCATCAATAAAATATTATTGATCCTTACATTCGGATTCTATGTCCATTCCGAATACTTAATTAAACAGTGCGATTGATTTTATACATTTATTTAAAAATTTAGTTTTAAAAATTTAATTACTTATACGCACCGTTGGTTGCACTAGTGTTGCTGGAACTGTTGGAATGCAAAATATTGGATTACTACATATTGACCGATATGGTAGTATCAATCAAATTCGATGCCGTGCATAAATTTAAAATAAAATGTTAAGCACGCGATTGAGTTCAATGTGTTCATACAGATTCCATAAATGATATATATAGAGAATGGAACTAATGTATATATAAGTAAAAGTTATAGAATGTATTCATTACTCTTTAACTTGAAAATTCAAATTGTAGTATTTATTTAACTCGCAATACAAAATATTATAAAAGAAGCCCTCATTTGTTTTTTAAATAAGATTTTTAATATTTGCAAAAATAGTTTTTAAAAACCTTACCGAGTTTGTTTAAAAGTATCTTACTCGACTATATACTTCACAAAATTAAATAATAAAGATGTTATTTTGATGTTCATTTTATGGCTGTTCTAGCTTTATATCGATTTTTGCTGCTTGGTCAGTAATCCAGGACACTAAATATGGCACATTCGTATATGCCGCCGGAATATCCTTAGTGGCACACTCCAGGCCCCAAGAAACAATGCCCGCCAGCTGGAAGCGATCATCCTGTCCGGCGATACTGCAGAACAAGGGTGATCCGCCATCGCCCTTACACGTATCCTTGCCCGCAATGCCGCCGGCACATATGAAGCTTGAGTGAAGCTGGAAACGCCTGCCAAGGACTGTGCGACGCAACATCCGCTGACATTGCTGGTGCTCCACCACAGGCAGATCGATGCGCTTCAGAATGTGCTCCATGAAGTTGACGCTAATGTTGCGCTGGCCCCATCCGATGGCAAAGCACTTGGCCTCGCGCAGCTCCACCTCCAGCGCCAAGTTCTCCGCCGGGGGCAGACAAAGCGGCTGCACGTTTGGTGCCAGCTGAAAGGGCTGATCCAGCACCATCATGGCAATGTCATTCTGAAAGTTCAGTTTGTTGAATAGTTCGTGTCGCCAAATGTTGCGCAGGCGGCGAGTCTGATAGGAAAGCGGCTCCCGTTGGCTGTTCAGGTCATATTCGCCGGCGCGAGCCAGCAGAGCGTCCGAACTGTAGTTGGCCACATTGTGGGCGCTGGTGAGCACCAGCTGGGGATGTATCAATGTCCCGCCGCACACGTAATTCGCCTGCATGTCCATCACCGCCACCATCCAAGGGAACTCGGCGTAACGCGATTCGTGGTCGTTGTAGCCAACCATCTCATAGTAGAGACCCTCGGGATTACTATAGCCGCATCCCTGGTACTTGAAGTCCCTCAGATGGCGTCGCACTGGATTCTCGCTCTCATCCAACTGGGTAAAAAAAAAGTCATCACAAAAAACAAAACCAATTTATATTTAAAACTTGCTGAAAATACCCGGTTTTGTTTATACTGATCTTTAAAGACGGTGACCAACTATTTATCAAACAAATTTGAAGAGCCTATTTTCCTCCCACTTATATATCCAAAATTGGTTGACACTAGCTTGAAAACTGCTGCAAAATTTGGTGGCTCTATCTATTAAATTGTGCGAAATATTCACCTATCGATTTGC
Source organism: Drosophila micromelanica (assembly GCA_004143825.1). Taxonomy (NCBI): domain Eukaryota; kingdom Metazoa; phylum Arthropoda; class Insecta; order Diptera; family Drosophilidae; genus Drosophila; species Drosophila micromelanica. The sequence continues at coordinate 5,602 of SCDY01000417.1, forward strand.
AATTTTAAATGTTATCGATTTGTCACGCCTGAGGACACACGAGAATATTTTCAACATTCATTCCGCATGGACGGACATTGCACTAACCCAATATAATAGTTTAATTTCTCTAGCTCTTATGGTCTCTAAGATATGGTAAATAAAAAAAAAATAAACAAAAACTCTATCAAAAAATCGAAAAAAAAAAATGATGAGCTTTTTCTGCGGATTGGGAAAATCTTAAGTCGAAAAGTTCAGGTCTGCAGCTCCAATAGTTTCCCAGATCGAAGTGCTCATACATAAGGTCGACCTAGCTTTTGATACTGCTTTATATAATAATTATAATATCGGAAATGACACCTTCTACCCTGTTAGCCATTTTCAATGGGTATACAAATATGATTACTAATCTTAATGGACACCTTACCTGGTCAGCAATGGCGCAACAAGTTTCCAATGATAAACACCCAGAATTGCTGCTGTTATCGATTCGGGGCTTAATTATATATCGACCGTCTTCATTTATAGTGCCAGTGCGGCACAGGTGCCTAGGCACACACAATTTAGCCGTGTCACAGCCTTTGTAGTCCAGTTCTAGGTCTATGTTGAGAGGCTGCTTTGTGTCTGTCCTCGATCTTCTGTTCGCCACGCCGGCATCGTAACTCTCCAACTGCTCCTTGTCGCAGCAAACAAGCCCCGTGCCGCAACTCTGGCCCAAGATGCGCGGCCCGAGCAGACCACGTCCGGAATCGTCGGTTTCATTGCACCGTTGTTCGGTGACGCAAACCTGATCGACCTTGCATATGCTCAACACAGAGGCGGCATAAACGAGGATCAGTATGGAGAGGATCCTTAAAAATTCACCCATTTTGTGCATTTACTGTTTCAAAAAACTGTTATCCAGGGAGCGCGGAAATCTTTATTACCCTTGGGGTCTTTATTTATAGCAACTCAAATACTGATACGTTCGAACTATAGTATTGGGAATAAAAGAACAGTAAGAATTATATAATAAAGTATTGTACTCGTTATACTCGTTCATGGTTTTAATTACTAATGTTATTTTGGAAAATTTCGGAATTTTGTAATTTGAGAGCTTTAATCTTTAAATCTTTGTTGGGGTCATCAGCTAACTATATACAAAGCTGGGTGGCCTAAATTTAGTATTGTTCGAAATATTCACCTTATTAAATTGCCAAAACTTCCAGTGGGCATGGCACAAAAATCTTAACACTTTATCTGAAAAGGATAACTACAAAAATCTATTAAATAAATGGTTTTCAAGTCTCTATCTTCAATAGCAGCGAAAAAAGTTGCGTTCATCCGCATGACTGACATTGCAATGTCTACAGATTTTATAGTCTCCGAGATATGTTAAAAAATCAAAGGTTAAAATCGATATTTATCGATATTAATGAAACGGAGAAAGATATATAATACAAATTATAACTTATTCCGCATATTGATTTCCTAATCAAAGTCAATAAGATTAGGTTTTTGTAGTTTCCTAAATTACTGTGTTCATACAGACGGACAGATGAACAGGGTTAAATCAAAGATAATATAAATAGTATTTATATTGTCTTTGGTTAAATCAACTCAGGTCGTCGTCCTGATTAAGAATATATACACTTTACACTTATACGACAATCCTCGTGGAAATCGGTTGAGTTTTGGCAAAGTTACGAGTAGGGGAAGTTTGGATATAACCCTAAATGGGAGCACTAGGCTATATATTTGAAAATTTTTGACAGGAATTTGGACCAAAAATTTTATTTTTTAACTGAAATGTAGAATTAATCTAGACACCGAACCATGAACAAAAAGACAATCCTCGTGGAAATCGGTTGAGTTTTGGCAAAGTTACGAGTAGCGGAAGTTTGGATATATCCCTAAATGGGAGCACTAGGCTATATATTTTAAAATTTTTGACATGAATTTGGACCAAAAATTTTATTTTTTAACTGAAATGTAGAATTAATCTAGACACCGAACCATGAACAAAAAGACAATCCTCGTGGATTAGGGGAAGTTTGGAGCGATTAGGGGAAGTTTGGAATGGGAGCACTAGGCTATATATTTGAAAATTTTTGACATGAATTTGGACCATAAATTTTATTTTTTAACTGAAATGTAGAATTAATCTAGACACCGAACCATGAACAAAAAGACAATCCTCGTGGATATCGGTTGAGTTTTAGCAAAGTTACGAGTAGGGGAAGTTTGGATTTGTCCCTAAATCGGAGCACTAGGCTATATATTTCAAAATTTTTGACATGAATTTTGACCAAAAATTTTAGTTTTTAACTGAAATGTAGAATTCATCTAGACAAAAAATTGTATTGTCTATAATTATTAAATGTAGAATCAATCTATAGGACATATCATGATAAAAAAAATACCATCAAATGTGAAAATAGGTTCGCTTTTGACAAAGTTGTGGTAGATTGAAATATGGAAGTTACGTATGTCAACATTTTTGTAAATTTAAAAAAAAAAATTTACAATAAGGTTTTTATTTTAAATGTAAAATCAATTTATATGACAATTCAAGACAAAAATGCCCTCAAACTTGAACATCGCTTCAGTTTTGGCAAAGTTAAAATAATTTTAGGTATGCCAGCTATGGATCCAAAATTTTTACATGTCAAAATTGTTGTAAATTTTGGCATAAGTTTTTACAAAAAGGTTGATTTTCATAGATACTGTTTTGATGTTGTCTACAAATATATTTTTAATCTAGAACATAATTTGATCCAACCTGATGTAGATCGTAACTTTCTTTGAAATCAACATAAAATACAACACTTTACTTAGATGCTTCTTTCTATGTTTTACATACAAATGCAAAAAAAGGGTATAAAAACAAGTTAGAGAGCTCTATGCCATAAAGTTCGGTAGCTGTAGTGTTTTTGTAGACCCCCTATATCGGGGGCTTTACATTAAAATAAGAATACTTTGCTGTGTATGAATATAAAAGCATTGAGTTATTATACAAGTTTATAGTGCAATCGAAAACAACAACAATAAAATTCTCAGAATATAACAGACACAGACACAGAATAGGACAGACATAGGCATGTATACATATTTCTTAAGCTATCTTGATGAACTTTCTTGAAATAGATTATTTTAATATATATTTTTATATATATAAAGTGCGAAACTTGGTATTTGCTTAAAACGTGAGCTTAGATTAGCGAATGTTTCGAACCCTGAACTTGAGATTGACACGTCAATACAGACAGACAGACAGACATACATACAACATACATAGATACTTAGATCAACTCGGTTGTTAATGCTGATCATACATATATATAAATATATTATGGGTCACAGATGCCTCCTTTTTAATGTTTTATATATTTGCACTTTATATAATATATAAATTTGTATAAATAAGCTAATTAATTTAATTTTTGTACAACAACAGTTTTTACTTGAACGCACAAATTATTGATTTAAAGAATTTTGATTTGTTTTAATAAAATTAATTTCTCGCAAAGAAAACTGAATTTTTCATTGGAATGCCATTTCCACTCAAATTTACATTTACATATTTGCACACACAATCCGCACTTAGACTATAGAAAGTAGAAGCCGACCGTGTTCTCTTCTCATAGAAGCAGCGTATAAAACTAAGTTTTCCGATCTTTCATTCGTCTATTTTATAATGATAATCCACTGCCTGCAAAATAACGAGAATCAGCTCTCTGGTAATAAAAAAAAAAAAGAAAGAGAATTGAGAGTACTGAAAATGATTGTTTTTCTGCGAAATATTATTCTCTTCTTCAAATAGTTGCAGCTTATTGCGACTCAAAGTGTCTCTCAATTCAGCATTTTCTGAGCTTAATTGCTGATCAATTACTTCCAAGCCGGTTCTATAAGATGCACGAAATGTATCTCAAGTCGCTCAGTTGAAATTGAAATCTGTGTAAACAAAGTGCGAATATACTATATTCAAATTAATAATAATTATTACAAAAGTGAGCTAAGTGTAGCCAAACACAAGAACAAATAAATAAATAATAATAAAAATGTATTAAGTTATATACAAAAATAAAGTTTATAAGCTTTTGTTAGGCATAAATTGAGCTGAGAGTGCTTTTAAAAATAACATAAGCATATAAATAGACAAAACAAAGCCAGCTTTCAATACAAATGAATGTATACAAACACAAACATTTATTATTACTATTATTATTATTTTATTTATTATTCCATGTACAAATTGAAATGGGGATGTTTTAGTTTGATCAACAAATTAATTTTTAAATTTAATATATTGAACTAATTGATAACCTACTTAATGCAGGCGTTGGGTTTTTTGCTCTCTGAAACGATCTATATACATAGTATATCTTATCAGCTGGACTCTTAACTACAGCTGGGACTAATTAAACTTAGTTACAAACTGAAAAGAGCATATTGGATGATCGGCATATATATTGGTAATTTGGTAATTTTGGTAAAATTGGTAATTTTTGAGAAACGTGGAAAATCGTTAAAATGTTTTTTTTTTTCTTGGATCGGGTTAGCCGTAAAGTCCACATCTACCACAATTTTTATATTTTTTGTAACGTACTCTGAAACAGAAGCTTTTCATCCAACATTTTCAATAACTTTTAAGATTACTGTGAACGAGTATTACGCAGTTGATTACACCCGACCGCAACGTTCTTACATGTTTTATATGGCTCCTTGCATGTGATCTCCATTCCACAGCTGCTGATGGACGTCGTTCGGTGCTGGCACTCTCTGCTGCTGGCCTTGGTAATCGTGGCTCAAAGCCAGCTGATGAATGGCCAGAAATCAAGTGAAACGTTGTCACTATGCGGCACCAAGGAAATGTGCGTCACCGAGCAGCGCTGCAACGAGACGGACGATTCGGGACGCGGCATGATTGGGCCGCGCATAGCCCGCACCTGTGGGGACGGGCTGGTCTGCTGCGATCTGGAGCAGCTGGAAAGCTGGGACGCCACGAACCGCCAGAGAACTGCAAGTAGACACACGGACACAGACATAGCCACAACCACAACCACAACCACTGAGGAGCCCAGTGGCTATGAGAGCTGTGGCAAGAACCTGGAATGTGTGCCGCGACAGCTGTGCCGGGACAACGTCATTGTCGACGACGGACGCTATATTCTGAATGCCCGCATCGGCGATCAGCCCTGTTCGAGAGCCCTGCACCGCTGCTGTGCTGTGGATCAGCGGGTGAGTCTGAAGTGGGTTCAGCTTTAGCAGTCGTTAATTATGCCTCCGACTTTAGGTAAACGCCAATGAGAGTTCGTACACGGGGGAGCTGGCTAAATTCAAGTACCAGGGCTGCGGGCACAGCAATCCGAAAGGCCTCATCCGCGATGAGGACAACTACGAGTACCAAACGGATGTTTCGCTTTTTGCAGAATTTCCCTGGATGATCGCGCTGATCAGCGGACGCAATCAGTATCTCTGTGGCGGCACACTGATCCATCCGCAATTGGTTCTGACCAGCGGCCACAACATACAGAATCACACAGTGCACACCCTGGTGGCCCGTGCCGGCGAATGGGACCTGAACAGCGTCGACGAGCCGCACGAGAATCAGGCGCGCCGCATTAGGCAAATAATCACGCACGAGGAGTTTGATCCCGAGACCTATTACAATGACATTGCGCTGCTGGTGCTGGAGGAGCCCGTCGAAATACAGCCCCACATTCAACCGCTCTGCCTGCCCCCGCCGGAGACGCCCAAGCTGCAAGCGGAGCTGCGCAACTCCCTGTGCTTTGCCACTGGGTGGGGTGCTCGCCAGCTGGACAGCAACCGGAACGAGCGGCTGCTCAAGCGCATAGATTTACCCATTGTCAGCAAGGCCGAGTGCCAGGGCCAGCTGAGAAACACACGGCTGGGTAAGCGTTTCCGGCTGCGGCCAAGCTTCCTCTGCGCGGGCGGCACCGAAGGCAAGGACACGTGCAAAGGCGACGGCGGCTCACCGCTGTTCTGCACGCTGCCAGGACAGGATAACCGCTACCAGCTGGCGGGCATCGTTTCGTGGGGCATAGACTGCGCCGAGCAAGATGTGCCAGCGGTCTATGCGAACGTTCCTTACCTTCGCAGTTGGATCGATGAAAAAGCAAAGTCACTGGGCTTTGATCTAGAGGCGCTCTAAGCCAACATCTTAATGTTAATCCAATACCTTTTTTAAAACATGTAAAAGAAAATATATACAACTGGCAATTTTATTTAATTAATTTTCAGAATAAACATTATCGGGAATTTATTAAAATTTTATATCTCCCACAATTTCTTATGTTGTGAGCGAAAAAATAAATGTTGCTAAAAAAGATAAAGAAGTTAGGTTGCTCCAGCCGGGAGCGCCCGTTTAGGAGATACCCTTAACCCAGCTGCGAGCTGTCTTTACAAACATTTTATTCAGACGTAAGAAATAAAATCTGTTGGAATATACTAATCACGCCGTGGGGTTTATTTGATGCAATCTGGCGTACTAGTTCTAGACTGCGAGCAATTGCATGGTCTTACAAACCTGCTTGCCAGTTTAGAAATATTTATATTTAAAAGAGCCGCCAAATCCGCAAATGCAACCATAGCCTTTGGTCTCTCTTAATATTACACTGCACCTAATTAGTATGTACGTCGTTATTTGTGGGCTTCGGTAAATTTAATTAGAGGACCTTTTTGTAGTTTTTCTCTCATATTGTTGCATATCTTGGCAAAGGCCAATATAACCGTAATGTATTTCTACATATATTTTGAAATAAAAATAAAAACAATGTTGCCTACAAATTTAGCAATTTAGTATAATGGCATTAGACCCACACAAACTATAGAAACAACAAAGGGTTATGCTCAGGCAGAATACAAGGCATTGCTTTGCAAAACATTTAAATGCCCTCCTGTCTGTCAACATGGCGTATACGCAATGTGCCGCAGTAGAGATTAAGCATGCGCCCCGTGCGCCGGTGAGAGCGATACGTTGTCAACATTTTAGAAAATTTGCTGTGCAAATGACTAATTACCAACTTATTACCGACCAATTTTTGCTTCTTGTGTACTCATTGCAAACATTTTCAATTGCCAATGAGTTTCATAAAAAACAAAATCGCCTAAGTATACTATGAAATGCAGGCTCTATTTAAACATAGCCCGTTTTATGGCCGTATAGTTACATTAAATGCACATGAAATTGGTTGGCTTCGATTTTAATCGATGTGCTATTTTATTTTTATTTTCTTCCACTTTCTCTAATTGATTTGACTTTCAAATGTCTATGGGATACTCCAGCCATATTTCCAGTACTCCCAAAAGGTCCTCCACTCTGACTTCCAGATATAATACCTCCCTGATCGACATTTGTCGCAAAGGGTCCTCCACTTCCACTTCCTGTTATTAATTTGTCTCTATTTCCAGTACTCCCAAAAGGTTCTCCACTCTGACTTCCAGATATAATACCGCCCTGATCGACATTAGCCGCAAAGGGTCCTCCACTTCCACTTCCTGTTATTAATTTGTCTCTTCCTTGCCCTTCAGCCATATTTCCAGTACTCCCAAAAGGTCCTCCACTCTGACTTCCAGATATAATACCTCCCTGGTCGACATTAGTCACAAAGGGTCCTCCACTTCCACTTCCTGTTATTAATTCGTCTCTTCCTCGCCGGCCTCCATACGCCAACGTAGACGCGTTCATCAGCAGCATGAGCGTCCACAAATGTCTCATTTCGACGCTTAACAAGTTTCAGTTAATTGCCGTTCATCTCGGCGATTCAAACAGCTGATGTAGTTTTTTACATAACACTGTGAAATTTTAATGTAAACACATACATCAAATTGATACGCCTATTCGCCTTGGATGCGTTCAGCAGACTGCATTTAAAGTGATCACAAATCACAGCAGTGATGATCAGTTTGTAAATATTACGCTGAACTTGTCTATTGTCTCTCAGTCTCTATATTTTAACATTGAACAGTTTTGATTGAACTCTGCCGGTTGTTGAGTATTATTATATTATATATTCTAAATTATTAAAAATTACAGAAATATACAAGTATTTTTATACAATTTATACAAATTTATAATTACTGTAAAGCAGTAAATATTCCCTCAATCGAAAGTGAATTTTATATATACTTAGCTTTTTGAACTAGCTACATTTGTTGCACTTTCGTCAATTGGTGCAGAAACTAAAAGAGCAGGCGGCAACGAAGCGAGTGGTGGCAACAAATATAAAATGCAGAAGCCGTGTAAAAAGCATTGCGCCAGGCCAATTAATCTGGGCTGGCCAACTCGCTACAGTGAGTGCCAAAAATTTGTTCACGTTGCGTTGCAATTGCTTAAGCTTTGTTGTTGCTGATTGTTAAAATTGAAAGAAATAACATAAACTTAACGTTCGTTAAGTCAAAGACAAAAGTATAAAAAAAAAGTTACATTTCAAACACGGGTGCTAAAATGTCTGGATTCTAGGCAACTTTTTATCGGCCAAATTGTTGCCTCTGCACCGCGCTTCGACCCGGCCCATTAATGCATTGCGCTTTATTCATTATTAAATTGAATTAATATTTGCAAATTGTATTGACAAAAATAATTTAATACAACACACAGTGCTGTGTGTATAATAAATGTATTTTTATAAAATTTTCTTTACTTATTTTAATATCAGTTAACTTAATCGCTTCCAATTTCTGTATTAATCATACAATTTTGAATTTTATTGACATTCGCTTAAAGTCACCAAACTATCATATTCACATTGATTTTTTTAAAACTGTCGAAAATTATTCACTTATAGTAAATGAAAAAAAATTCGCTACAAACAGGTTAACGCAGGTAAAAACAAGTTTTTGTCTAAAAATACCCTACACACATTCCTACCCTACACACATTCAATATATCTAAATAATCTTATATTCGTAATCTACGTAATTCAAAAAATTGTATTAAGTGTATAAGTCCGTCCATCTGTCTATTAAAGCTAGAGACTTGACTTGGAGCATCACTGATTAAATCTATAATGACGTGAATTAGTTATAGGTGGGCTTACCTGTGACATCATTAAAACTGAATTTGGGGGTCAGTTTTCCAATGAGTTCGTCGTAAGATCAAGGCGAAAAATATCAATTACACCTTCTTACTCGTTATTTATGTATGTTATAGATTTATATAGATTACAAATAGTTTTAAATATATTTATATAGAAAGCCTTATTAATAAACCAGCTTTTAATTTCACATTAGCCATGTTAGGATTAACTATTTTGGGAATATTCGGTGACCACATAAGCGCCATCGTCGTAGCGATAGCCCAGGCCATTGTATATGACATAGGTCCAGTAGTAGAGCGTGTCCCCCAAATTCAGTACGGTCTCGCGATCACGGAACGTCCAGCGTCCCTTCTTTGCACTGGGTATGTCGCGGGCCCACCTGCCCGCCTCCAGGCCATCGAATTCCTCGTTCAGTTTGCCATGAAAGGCAAACAGGGAGATGCCCTCCTCATGCGGTATGGAGACCTCAAATCCCTTCGGATGGAACACTCGCACTTGGGCCTCCGGCACATCGTACGCCGCACAGAGCACCACGCCCATCAGAATCAGAACAAAAGCACAGCTCAAAGTTGAACGCATTTCGTATTCCGTTGAGAATCTGTTTCCAAATGCGAAACAAAGGCGGCAATCGAGCAGATTTATACGAAAATGGGAGAGCTTTGTCAATTAAGCTGATAATACCAAATATATATTATTCCCTTACAATAATTGGGTAATTACATGACCATTTTATTGGTTTAGAATTAGTCATATCTGATCTTATAGCTTTTCCTTGAATTCGCAGTTAGACATTACATAATCAAAAGCGGATATAAAACTACAATATTTAGTCATTTCTACAAAGCACAAAATCACAGCTAAAGTTTTAACTATTTTAAACCTAAAAAAAATATCAAATCAAAGTTTTTTATGGGTCGTAAATTAAACTCAGTTTACTGTTTGATCAAAACAGGTAGAAAAATATCAACACGAACTTGAATTTTTGTACAAATTGACAATTAATTGGCTATTAATACTAATTATTGCACACAGTTAAAATAATAAAATAAGTTAATCATTAATGTTGAATAACTAACGTTTTTCAACACTGCTAACCTCCCTTTTTATGATTTGGCAGCACTTACAGCTTTACAATTGTAAACAAAAACTTTCGGTTCGTTAGTAAAGAACAAATTATAAATGTTTTCAACCAAGTTTAAGTAAAACAACAATCAAGATAATTTATTATGTTTAACGTTTATTAAATTCACATCTTCAATTTGGCAACTTATGGATGATATTGTCCATCGTCAACATCACTGTGCTCCGACTGGGCTGCCAGTGCCAGGCGCTGTGCCTCCTGCTGTGCTCCAATCGCCGCGTGCTCCGCCGCGATGCGCTCAAAGGCGTTCAAGTGTTTCTGGGTTGCATGGATGACGGCGGCGCTGCCTTTGGGAGCGGCTGCCAGCGACTGCAATCAAATGGAAATGGAAATAGCAAGTGAAAACGTTGCAGTCAGGTGTAACCGACTGCGCAATACTCGTTCACAGACAAAAATAATCTTAATATGTATGGGGGGGAGACAGACATTATTTCGACTCGATCGAAAACTGATTGCCAAATTGTTTAAATCTTGTGGATTTTTTGCAGTAGATGTAGCCAAAGGAATTTTGTTTAAAAAAAATCTGTTTAAAAAATTAAATGAATCTCTGTTAGGATACATTTGGATATGATCGATTTTTTGACTCTGGTATGCACGAGTATCTATTCCAAATTTCGAGGCTCTCGATAAACGGACGGACATTGCACAAACCCAATATACTCTTTTCACTTCCTGAACGAGTTAAATAAAAGCTTGCGGAATATGCACAATGTGAAATAACTAGAGATGGGCACGTGATAAACAATTGCATGTTGCTTTGTTAAGTCCAAGCAAAAGTCACGAAAATGTCAGAATTACCATTTCTCCCTTAACTTGAGGCAATTGAAGCTCACGTTAAGCGTCTCTGGGCCGTACTCACCGCTTGGCCTGGAGTGTGGTTGGCGTGCTCTTGCGCAATGCGATTGTAGGCAGCGAGGTGCTGGCTCTTGGCCGCCTTGACGGCGGCGCTGTCCTCCAGCTGGTGGCTCAGCTGCGGGTGGAAGCCGTGCTCGTCGGCCACGTACTGAACGGTGCGCACCTGATTCTTGGGATCCACGTAGGAGAAGGCGCCGCGTATAACGCCGGAGCCATCGGACACCTCGGTGTGCTGACGATCCACATGACCAGGTGCCCGACCCGCCTGGTAGCTGAACACATACGGATTGGCTGGCGCATGCGGCTCCGGCGTGGTGCCCAGACGAAGATGCGAGACATCCGCGCGAACCGCGCCCACTGCGCAGACGACCTTGCCACATTAAACCGCAAAATTTAGTTGTTGCTCGTACTTGGAATCTCTCCTTGTCTCTGGCTTACCAATATGATAAATTGCTTCATGTCTATGTTTTTTTTCCTCTTGTGTGCCTCTTAGTTGAACTGCGATGAGCAACTGAAACCCGTAGCGAATTTTCGTCAGTCGCAGCCGTTGAAACTGAAAAAACTGGTCTGTCTAAGCTTTAGTCTCTCAGATTCGCTTTTTTATAGATACGTCGAGCGAAGCTTTAAAAACTTGTTTTTTTGTTTTCAATTTTGCATTCATAAACAAGACAATTTGACATTAAAAGTAAATTAAATGTATTTTGTAAGAAATTGCCAGATAAGCAACATAGACTTTAAGTTCCTCTAATTCTGAACTCTCCCAATGTCACATAATCTTGAAATTTGCAAGCTCAAGCTTGTGGATGTGGAATAAAATCTACTACAAAATTAATATGTAAATGTTGCAATCTCAAAAAAAAATTGTTTATATATACAAGATTACATTTTCTTGAAAATTGAAAATTTAAAACTTTCAAACAAAAATTGAATGAGCTCAATAAAAATGAAAATAAAACAGGTTAAATATTTTAACACACAGAATTTACAAAAGCTATACATTTTAATTTAAATATTGCGATGCCAAACAAGCTTAAATCTGACAAATCGAAATCTCACGAATGTGCGATACTCTGTTTTAGGTATTATAATAGCTAAAAACAAGATACATTAAAAAAAAAACAAACACATTCTCACATACTTTAGGCAATAACAAGATTTAAAATTAATTATATATCGGGCATTTGTTAAACGCATACAATAAAATTACACTTCATTTTGTTTAACGAATATAAACTATATACAATATAAATACAAAGTATATGAGCACTTAAATAGAATGGATTTTTTTTACTTCTCTTGCATGTACTGAAGTTTACATTCAAAAGCAGAAAGCTTAAAAAACAATCATAAGCCTAGGTCAGTGTCTTAATTGTCTGCATTAACCAGCCGCCATAGGCGGAGACATTTGTATAGACGCCCGGATACTGCGCATTGGCGCAGCCCAGGCCCCAGGATACAATGCCGAGCAGCTTGAAGCGGCCCGCAATGTGGGTGACCAGGGGACCACCCGAATCGCCCATGCAGCTGTCGCGATCGCCCAGCCCGGACTTGCTGCCCGCACAGAACATGGTGCTGGTCACGGTGCCGGCGCCAAAGTAGTTCTTGGTGCAAATCTGACGATCCAGCTGGACGATGACCGTGTAGTGCAGTCGCGGCGCCGTCGCAATCTGCTCCACAGACGTAGATCCCCAGCCGCTGACAAAGAGCTGCGCCTGGGCAGCCACCATGTCCGCGGGCGCCACCAGCGCAATGGGCTGTATGTTGGCACTGAAGTTAAGCGGCTGCTGTAGCTGCAGCAAAGCAATGTCGTTGTTCATGTGGGTGGGCAAGTTGAATTGCTGGTGGGGCACGATGCGGCGGACGCGCACATAGCTGCCACCACTTGACCAGAGCGTGGAGCCGGCGCGTACGGTGTAGAGGTGCGGCTCATCCGACTTCAGTACGCAATGGGCCGCGGTGACCACGAAGCTGGGCGCCAATATGGCGCCGCCACAGAGATGACGTGCGCCCATCTGCAGTGAGACCTGGTGCGGAAAGTGTGCGATCTTTGTCTCCCAGCCACCCACAATGCGACCGTCCTGCGGACCAAGACTGTTCTCGGCTGCCAATGTGTCCATGTCCTGGGCGCCGGCAAGCACCAGCCAAGCTACGAATACTAGTTGAAGGCGCTGCATGATGAGATGCGACTGCTGATTCACGGATAATTTCGTGAAACTCGCTGCTTGTGGCTTTTATAGGCAAACCAAGCATTACATATCTGGGCGCTTATCGCACTTTTTGTGTTTGCCACCCATTTTCAAGGGCCGGCCGACGTGGATTGGTGGGATTAACCTCAGGCGAGGTTGTGGCTAGGTATTTATGAAGATATATGAATGGTATAATTATCGAAATCATAGGGCGTGCGTGTGTGTGTGTGTGCAAGCTGAACTAATGTCTCGGCCTTTGCTCTTCCAATCATCTTTCCATGGCCGTCACTTGCTCCTTGAGGTAATCCAAATGATTGACGCTGTCCTGCATCACATCGTATTGATAGCCCACGTGCTGCAGGATGAGGCTCATCTTCTGCAGGTTCTGGTTGCTGTAGTCGGAGACCACATCCACTTGCGTGAAGTTCTTCAGTGTCTGATGCATAATCTAAGCAGTAATTGTAATAGTAGTTAAGCACAAATACATTTCATTTATAGCGTATATTCGCACCTCGTTGGACTTGGAGCCCCGCACAACTTGCCTGGCTACAGAGCCCAGATTGTTCACATTAACGCCAACCCGAGCACACAGGCGCTTCTTGGAATCATCGAACAAATGACGAGCACTGGAACTAGATGCTGATGCCATTCTTTTTTTATTATTTACAAATTTTCAGAATTTCACTGCGTAAACAATGTAAGAGGTCAAGGTGAATGGCTGGCATCTGCGTTGTGTAGCTGCCAGCTTGTGCTCGTGTGCGCTGAGAGTTGCCAGATCTGGCTGATAACATTAGTCAACACTACAACTATGATTTTTAATTAGTAATGTTAATCCGAACATCGATTTTTTACAAACTCGTACTGATAAAAATATAATTGATAAAATTATAAAAAATTAATTGCTGTTAAAATAGAAACATCGATGTTTCATTTTGTCGCAATTTTTAAAGAATATTTGTCAACACTGAAAATTTAAATTTAAATTGGATTTATAAAATGGCCGCCCAAAAAACGGTTTTAAGTTTATTTGTTAACCAATTTACAAAACAAAACTGTATCACATGTTAAATCCAATAATAATTATAATCACATTTGTTTTAACCGAAATTCCTGTACCTTCGCTTAAAACAACGACTCACTTTTGGCTTGGCACCTTGACAGCGATTGTTCCAAGCCACCCAGGCGGAGAAGCCCTGTTGTTGTCGGATATATCTGGCACAGGCAATGGAATACCTAATGTCATCGCTGAGCAGCAGGCGGCAGGGTAAGCGGCACAAATCTGTCGACGGCCGCCCATCCGCCGGCTTGCACCAATACCGATCGTTGATCTGGAACAGACCCCAGTCCACGGAACCATCCACATTCGAGGGATTGATGGCTTTTGTATTGAACGAGCTCTCGCCCTCCACCAGGCAAAGCCAATCCGGCAGCTCATTGTACGGCACGCCATAGCGATAAAGCTGACGCGCCAGGCTACATCTGCGTACTTGGCGAGCTTCGATCCTCGCACCTAACGCGATCCAAACGAGCAACAGCAGCCAAATCCGCATCTTCCTCAAATTTAAACTGCTGTTGATGGTAGGCCAGGCTTTTATAGTGGCTTGGCCCGAAAATTCTGAATAGCTGCCCAATCTAATTTTGAAACTTGAACAGCTCTGAAGTGGGCGCCCCACTTGAGCATAAATTAAATACACTGGCCTACAAAAACCTGACATTCTATTTTATTTCAAAGCATTTAACTCTAATAACAAATAAGAACGTTGCAGTCGGGTGTAACCGACAGCGCATTACTTGTTTATTAGAAAACAGACCAAATTAAAATTGTTATTTTGGAAAAATATCGATATATGGGGATATCGATATATGGGGGATATATGGGGGATATCGATATCGATATATGGATATAATACCTTTTGTGACTCTATCTCTAAAATTGCTTCTTTAACGATTTGCCACGCCCCGCTTGACATAGCCAAATAATCCTAACTCCTTAGCTGATTCCAAACAAATATACCCTTTTCACTTATATTTTGACTATGTGGAATTAAGTTAAATTCTCATGATATTAGCTGATATATCGAGTGGGAAATATTCGACATTTAGCCGAATAAGTTTCACTTTCAAAAGCCGGCTCAGAATCTTTTGTACGGCTCGATTTATTGATTTGTACTTTGTTGTTTTTGTATTGTTTAATATCTGAATAGGGCTCTTGAAAGTTGTCGGCGACGCGTGTGCTCCGAAAATGGAGAGCACTTGTTCAAATAAAACAATCGTAAATGTCGTTCAACTTGGAAACAAGTTTTTTAATCGTGGCTGCGTTAGAAAACGGTATCAAAAACGAGTGCAATCATGCAAGAAGGGGACTATAGCTAATATACTTTTGGCACATCCTGGACGGACATCGGCCTGAGTTCGTTGTCAGCCTGCTCCGCGGGCGCTTGGTAGCCACTTTTGGGCAAATACTGGCGTTTTCTGGACAGGGGACGCAGGAGGATGTGCGCCACGCAGGTGCAGAGGGCGGCGATGGCAAAATACTTGAAACTCTCGCGTCCGCCCAGCCGCTTGACCATAATGCCGCCGATGAGCGAGCCAATGGAGAAGCCCAGGCCATCGTCCATGCCCGCCATCAGGCCCTGGACGGTGGCCGAGGTGCCGGGCGGGGCCACAGCCGAGGCGTAGGCCACAATGCAGGTGTAGCAGAGGGCATAGGTGATGCCCTGGAAGAACAGCTCGACGCCCACCAGATACCAGGGATTTGGTATCCACGCGATCAGCGACAAGCGCAACGCGTAGAAGAAGAAGCACATGCTCATGCAGTGCACATAGCCCAGTTTCTTGATAATTTTGCCGCTGTAGAAGAAGAAGGGCACCTCGCCGACCAAACACTCGGCGGCCACCACGAGCCCCTCGATGAGCTTGATGTCGTGCGTGTAGCCCGTGGCGGCAGCCACCTCCTCCACATGCCAGAACAGAAAGTAAATGATGAACGAATCGATGATGCCCGCCATTGTGGCGAAGAACAAGAATGAAACAATCGGCGGCTGACGCACCAGCTGCCAGACATCCTTCCATATGGACTCGGATCCGCCGAGTTTGGGCATCTTCAGCCGGGCCACGCTGCACAAATCGAGCACACTAAAAACGCCCATGATGAGCAAAGCGGGCGTGAAGCTCTTGATCGCATCCGAGGTCCACAGATTGACCACAATTCCAGCTAGCAACGCGGTGGCCCCAAATCCGATGGTGCCCCACACGCGCTGAGCTCCGTACTTGCTCTGCTCGTCGTCGCCGAGCAGGTCGAAGCAGCAGGCGTCCGATATGGAATTGGTCACGTTGTAGCCAATGGTGCCAATGAACAGCAGGGACACAAACAGCCAGAACTTGACGCTGAAATAGATGCAGCTGCCGATGTACTGCACCTGGCACACGGCGGAAGTGTTGCTCCAGTAGCTGGGCGAGGTCAGCTCGGTGAGGCAGGTGTAGTAGCTATCGTTGCCGTGCTGCAGATTGGCGCTCAAGTCCAGGTGGGCCATCGCCTGAGGCGACACAATCAGCGTCTGGAAGCTGTAGTTCCCCTGGCTGCACAGCGATTGATGCGTGGCCTGGCAATACGCTGCGGAGGCGTAGATCTCCGGCGGACAGTGGGACGGCACCTGCGTCAGGGTCACTGCCCAATCCACGCTCGTCTCGTCCAGCTCGATGGCGTGCGGTTCATTGGGCAGGAAATAGAAGGCGCCAAAGGCCAGCGTCATAATCACAATCAATGTCATAAAGATGAGCTTGCGCAGGTTCTGTGGAGTGAACGCACTGGATTAGAGATTGTGTGGCGAATCGATGTTGCCGCTTACCATAAAATAGTCGGCCAGAAATCCAACTAGTGGCTTGGCCATCACATAGAGCATGGGCAATACGGCGAATATATAGCCCATGACATCGGGCGGAATGCCAATCTGTTTGCCTATCACTGAGAGTTGCGGCAATATGGGACCCATGGCTGTAAGGTCAGTTGTAAAGGTGTTTATTCAGGGCTAGATAAGAAATCAACGCTTCAGTCGGGTATAACCGACTGCACAATACTCATTTACAGTATATCGATTTTTTTATTTTTTTTTAATTAATCTATTTTTAGAGCTCAACAAAAATTTTATGGCTAGCTCTAAAATAGATATTGATTTTCACAGTAGATCTTCACGTTTTGCCCCCAGTGGGTGTATCCAAAAAATATTTGTGCAATTTTTGGAGAAGATTATTAGAAATTATTATCTGCAGAAATTTTATGTATCTAGGTTTAGAAGTAAGGAAGATATATAGGATATAAATATTCGAGTTGGTAGCTTCAACACAATCGAAATAATTTGAATTTAGATTTATAAGATATATAAATATTCGAGTTAGTAGCTTCAACACAAGCGATGCCCTCTTGCAAAAAAAAACGAAAATATTTCGAGGCTTACCCGCCATGAAGAAGAAGAAATGCGCCTTAATGGGCAGCAGGCGTCTGTTAATTAACGCCATTGTCTGAGAAGATGCCAGTCGAATTTTCACAGTAGTACATCACAGATTGAGGACTCCATACGCTGGCGTCGTAATCTTTACAAATATTATTTCTTTCTCGACCGATAAGAACATAGCTATTGCATCGGAACTCTCTCCACGCTCTTCTCTCTCGGAAGTCTGCGAAGGCAAAAAGAAACATAATGTAAAAATAATGTTGCCAAGTGCGAGCCAAAAAAAAAAAAACAAAAGCTTATCTAATCACTGCAAGAGAGAAGACTGTAACATATGGCCAGCGTGAAATTTGACAGAGATAATGCTAAAAATTTTAATTTCTGTTTAACAATTAGCACAATGACTAGGTACACAAGCATATCTTAATTTATTATAAGCAAGTATTGTCGTTGGGCTTGCAAGACGCGCAAAATATCTTATCTGCAACACGCATGTAGACCCGTTTATATATATTTAACGACTATATATAGCGTGTCATATAGTTTTGCCTAATATTGCGGGGGTGTGCAGGCTTATAGCACTAAGAACCTTCAGGTCGCCGCTAAATGGGTTACAATAGGAACTGATCTGGTAAACCAAAAGTAAGCAGAACAGTCGGGTATATCCGACACACAATACTCTTTCTAGCTATACAACTAATCTTTAAAAGTATAATCTAGTATAATTTTATTTATAATTAAACTCACATTTAGTTGCATTTTCTTGATAACTTACTTTCTGCAACCAAAAAGTTCTTCTAACTTATTAAAACTTAAAGTTTTTCACTTGGTTAATTTTATTGGGAACAAAATGAAATCGGGAATTAACCAAATTCACGCCGAAACAATGTAGCCTTATGGAAAAATGATAAGGTTTATGTAGAAAACGTTGTGAACAGATTTTATATCGATACATTAAAACTTACAGTGTTCACACCTTTTATTTTGTATATATAGATTATTCACAGCCAGATAATCACATAAACACTACCTATAAAGTTTATATTTGATGAAATATAAATACACAAAGAAAGATTAGTTAAAATCAAGTTAAATAATTAAGCATTGTTTTTCAGTTTAAGGCCTCTTTCTCCGCAGATCTCACGATATCTGTATATATACATTTCTTTTTGCACTAATTCAATCAACACGAGCAGCTAACAAATTAATCGTTTTGTTCAAAAATTGCAAAGCAAGATCAAAGCTAAGCGCATTTGATGTAAGCGTTATAACGCCTGAATACAGGTATATATATATATAGGAATATACATCGGAACCGGTTCAAGAAATAAACAAACAATTTATATATATATTTATTTATTATCTAATTTTTAAGCAAACTTGACACAAAAAATTAAAAAAAATCGTTGCTAGTTAATTGATAAAATCCAAAAATAAAACGATTAGAGAGTGCGCTTGACTACAAAAATATCCTACAACGAGCTAGAATTATGAACTTTACGTATAAGACAGAACAATATTATTTGTGTTAACCATTAATTAAATTGTCGTTGAAAACACGAAGACCATTAAAATAGCACAAAAATCCCAGGCAAAAATTATAAAAAATATAATGGGATTTTACACAAACAGTCGAATATGCGTAGATCGCGAATCAGCGTCAACTAGTTAAGTCAATAGGAGCTGGGAAACCATAGGAATACACGAATATAAACTTGTGTAGAATCGGTAACTGAATAAACTGATCCAAGCATTTGAATACAATGGCACACACTTTCACACTGCGACTACGACATATAATTAAATAAAGAATTTGAATTGAATTACATGGAGACTGGAGATCAAGTTGAAGGCGTTTGAATGCCGCCAAGTGCGAGCTTCGACTGATATTGAAAAGTGCCGACAGACTTTAATGGGGCTGACATGCGGTGATAAGCTTTTATGGCTTGATAAGCAGGATGCCAATATTAATGCAAACTAATAAGCAATAAGCCAAATCATCTGCATTGATAAGAGCTCCGTTTACAATGAGAGACAGCAGATAGCGTATATATAATTTCTCTTGCTATGTAATTCCCCCGAACGCACCTTACATCTAAATTCGGACAATCAATCAAATCCAGAAATACCCCAAGCGGCGCTTGAGTCATCAGCTGTGCGTCGATTTTGTTTACGTGCGATGATTTCTATATACTCGTTCACGAAGGGAATAGAGTATATTCGTTTTGTCCGGGCTTGAAGCCTGGAATTTCCGATTTGATTTAATCTATAAAGCTCGCTCAGTTTATAAAGTAAGATGTATCAAAATTTTGCCTACAGATTACTGATGAGCTCATCCGAAAATTTCACAGGTATTTTTTAGATACACCCACTGGGAGATCTCTAAATCTCGCTAAAATCTATATCTTCCGCAATTTTAGAACTAAAGTTTGGCAGACAATTTTCTGTTATCTATAATTTTTACAAAACTAATTAAGCTGTTAAGCTATCAACGAGTATTGCGCAGTCGGCTACACCCGACTGCAACGTTCTCACTTGTTGAATCTCAGCTTGAAACGAGTTTTGTTTTATTTTTTCGCATCCGCAGCTGACGACGTGAGCTCCATTGGAGGCGGTCAAGCAGTCGCCGCTGTTCGTCCGTCGCGTGTGGTCGACTAAATCTTGTTCTCGGCTTTAGTGCATTTAATACATATAATCTATAAATTAAGTGAGATACTAGTCACTTGAATATATATATAAATGCATATGCATTCATGTCAATATTGGTAGGCGTACTTTTATGGCCCGAGTGCTGATAGTGCGATTAATTAACTAACACACAGCTTGCGACTTAATTAAAGTGTTAGCTCTCATTTAAACAAAGTGTCAATTTAAATATTTAACCACACAAAAATGCAGCCGCTTAAATCAGCGTTTTTTTGGCCATTTGCCCTGCTCTTATCAATTTCTACTTGTGCAGCCGTCGAACCGCCCGATGATGGCAAATGTAAGTCCAGAATGGGAACCCAGATATGTCAAATTACCAGGAATTAACAATAACAATTGCTAATAAAGTTAATTGTGTGAAAAGTTCAATAAGCAAGTTAAATGCTCAATACATTTTTTGGACTATACATTTTTAGACTATACAAAAATATTGTGAAAACTTTGAAACATTCCATGCACAAACAAGTTGAGGTGACTCAAATATTCAATAAAATTTTAATACAAAATTTATAATCTGAATATTTAACTTTGAAAGAACTAGCATAAAATAGAACTTACTAATGCCTAATTTTAATAAATTTGTCAACTTTTGTGTTTGTGTTAACCGGTCTTGATAATGTTTTTGCAACTAATTATTCTAGTGCTAAAGTGTATTAAAACTCCTGACCAAGAATATAAATAAAAAAAAGGTATAAATAAATAACAAAATGTAAATCATGAACAAAAATACATAATATGCAGCTGAAAAGTCATTAAATAATTTCCTAGTATCAATTTTATATACGAATTTCAACTTAAGCAGTAAAAAGTAATGTTAAATGCTAATGCAAATTCATTAAAAACCAATGTTGAAGGTGATTTTAACGATTAAATTAAATATTTTGACATTCAAAAAATTACATTTTGATTGATCATTTTTATGGCAACATTTTCAGATACTTTGTATTTATTAAGCTGAAAGCGACTAAAAAATTATGTTTTTTTAAATAACAAAAAGTTTAACTTGAAACATAGTTTGAAAAAAAACTTGAAAACCCCCAGCTGAGTTTTAGCAAATCATAGTTAAAAATAATAAAAATAAATATTTACCCACTAGCAACAAAATTATATGAAATTCCCAAGAAGAGATCAATAACACACCTGCTGGCCTTTGTAGAGAGAAATAAAAAACAAGAAATTCGAGATAAATGCAGCACACCGAAGATTTAATACGCTAGGCGAATAAGTTGATGAATTTCATCAAAAGTATTATTACATCTTAGCATAAGTGAATAACGGATTACATTAAACTTTGAATTGAACAGCTACATTTATGCCGAATACATATGGAAACATAGTGTATTTATAAAACATAATTAAGATTAAAAAACTGATAGAAAGGTTATAATTATTTCAAGTTTAAACTATTAGCTTTCTTATTTTTATGCATTTTAGCTGCAATTTCAATGTGTAAAAACTTTAGAAAATAAATTATAAGCAGGCCCCCCAATATAAATTTATATATTAGTATGCATACGTAAACGTAACCTACGTAACCCAAAAACCTGTAATAAATTGAAGCTTGTGCACACGTCGACCTTGACTGCCTGCTCCAGTGGCCAAAATCCCAGATGAATATCTCTCTTTAATTTTCATGTTTAACTGATACTCGTGAATTCTGCTTAAGTGTCGTGATATCAGAGCAGAGACTACGGCATAAGACCGGTTAGCCAGAAGGGGAATTTTGTATCCAAGACGCTGTTCCGAAAACTGCACGCAATCGACGAATAATTCATACAAAAAGCTGATTTAATCGGGCGGGTTTTACGCTTTTAACGGAATATAATTAATAAGTATTTTTTTGCTTTCGTTTTCAGTGCGCGTCTGCGTGGTGGAGTCCAGGGGTAGGTATCGTAAGGGGCCCAAGTTCTGTCCAGTGCTGCAGGCGCAGACTAACATTGAGTGCGTCATGGGCGTGGATCGCTTGGACTGCGTGCGTCGCATACACAAGGGCACAGCACACTTTGGCGTGCTCACATCCGAGGATTTGGTTGCAGCCCGCTGGGCCAGCGTCGAGATTTTGGTTACCAGCGAACTGCGCTCACATGAGTCGCCGTTTGAGTACGAAATTGTTGCCGTTGTTAACAATGATGCGGACATACACACCGTCCACGATCTGCACGGCGCCAAGCTGTGCCATCCTGGCTACGGTCTGGGCAATCAATGGACCAAAGTGTTGGCCAACGTAAGAACAACAGAAATGATTTTCATTATTTTTCAAATTAATTGTGAATGCATTTATTGCAGTATTTTGAGTCAACCTTGGTGTCCAAGTCATGTAATCCGGAGCTGACCTTGACTGAAGATCGCATTGCAGCCTCGGCGAGGTTTTTTGGGCCCAGCTGCAAAGCGGGTCCCTGGGTGCCAGATCGTACACAGGATCGTATTCTAAAGGATCGCTATCCTTCCCTGTGCCAAATGTGCTATGATCCCTACAGCTGCGACGACACGGACAAGCATTGGGGTCGACGTGGAGCACTCTACTGCCTGACCAGCGGTGGAGGAAGCGTTTCTTGGGCACGTCTCGACGATACCCGCAGTCACTTTGGCGTGAGTATTTCAATTTGTTAACGGGGAAACATTGCTAAATCTGACGAATTTACAGCTGGCAGGTCTGGCGGCAGAGGATGATCCGTCGAAATATAGCTTCCTCTGTCCGGATGGGCATCTGCAGCCGATTAATGTAACACGTCCCTGCATATGGGTATCAAAGCCCTGGCCTGTGGTCGCCGCACGACGCTCCCGTGCCGCTCAGGTGCAACGTCTGGTCACGGGACTGTCGCACGATGAACCGGATAGCTGGCAGAGTGCGTTGCTCTTCCTGCTGAAAACACATTATGTGAATACAAAGACCTTGGACAATGTTATATCCATCGATGACTATCTGGACCAGGCGGTGGGCTTTCAGTCCGCCTACAGTTTTCCAGAGTGCAATCCGCCGCGTTCCATTGTCGTCTGCACCACGTCGATTATTGAGCACATTAAATGCTCCTGGCTGCAGGAGGCATCTCAGGTTTATGGCGTGGAGCCAAATATTCAATGCATACGCACAACGAATTTGGAACAGTGCATGGAGGATACTCGCTACAAGAGCGCTGATGTGCTGCTGGTTAATCAGGAGCAGCGTATACAGGCGCAAAGGGATTACAAATTGACGCCCCTGCTCTTTGAGTATGCGGAACGAATGCACGATCGATATGTGACCATTGCGCTGGTGCACAAGGATTCGAAATATAATAGCATAAAGGATTTGAAAGGCGCTCGCGCTTGTCTGCCCAGCTACGAGGGCGCCGCACATCTCGCCGTGCTGGAGACCATCGCGAACGCCACTGGAAGCGTGCACTCGCTGCACGCGTACTTCAACCACGAGTCTTGCCTGTGGAATCCGCAACGTGGCCGCGAGTGTCCGCTCCATTATCGTGGCGATGAGGGCGCATTCCGTTGCCTGGCCGAGGGCGCCGATGTGGCGTTCCTCAGCTCCGACATCTACAAGAAATATGTGAGCGGCAATTTAACATCCGACTGGCTTAAGCCTGGCAAGCATAAATCATACCGCCTACTATGTCCTTACGGCGGCAGCGAGCGACACTCAGGGTTTGAATACTGCTATCTGCACTGGACACCGCGCGGCCAGCTGATGACGCACAATTTATCGCTGACGCGACACAATGAAATTTACAATTCGCTCCGCGACATGGATCATCTATTTGGCAAAAAGTACAAAAGCGACACGCTTCCATTTTCGCTGTACGGCACTTTCGATAAGCGCGACGACGTCCTGTTCCACAACAGCACGGATGCGTTGTTGAGCGCCCATGAAATCCAACGGGATGATGCCAAGCGCAGCATGGAGCACATATACGACCGTTATGTGACGCAGTATTACGCAGCCAAGGGCGCCACCGACAGCGGCGTCCACTTAAGCAGCAGCAACAGTTGCTTTTTGTTATTGTTAGCTGCTGGCGCACTGCGGCTACTGCAGCAGCAATAATTTTAGTCAAGTACACAAGATGAACTTTATTTATTGTGATATTATTTTATATATGCGCACAATTAAAGCTTAATTATGTTAGGAATCTCAAATATAATAAAATTTAAAAGAAAACCAACAATTGCTTAAATGACCTAGTGTTGTAAAACGAATTTGGTAAAGGTAAGTACGCAGCTCACCATCAAGAAAAATATTTAAATCAACATGGAGCTAAGTGTATTAAAGCTCCTTTGAATGCAGATATATACCATGCATTTTATTAACAATTTTAATTTATTTTTTTAAATTAATCGATAAGGCTCATTCAACTTACGGCATACTGCACATCAGCTGTGCATATTGTTTTTGTTGCTATGCTACTTGAAATGGTTGCTATGTGAACGATAAAATTTGTCACAACGAAGTGGTTTTTTGCAATGAACTGAATTAACAATTACAATTGATTAAACATTTGTGTTCGCTCGCTAACATTTAATATATTTTAAACGAAAAACAGACACCGGGGGACGTAAAATGTCCAAGAGTTCAACACGAACATCGAGCAAAACAAATGTAAGAATTGACACAAATAAAGCGCAATTTAAACTCAAGAACTTGTAACCAATTGATTTGTATGCCGCATTGCAAATTGTTTATAGCTTTCACTTTGTACGTACACGGAACACAGTAGAAGTACTCTACTGCACTTGCCACTGAGTGGACATTCTTGTAATCAGAATCATTGATATACGCAACACACACACAAACGCACACATTTCAATTAATCTCAATGTTTATTCACTTGCAATTAAATATTAACAGAAGGAGAAGAGAGAGAGAGCACCGATCGCTTTATTGCAAGAGCACTTGTTTTGCTTTGGATATTGATCAGTGTTGCAAAATGCAGAGCCAACAGCTGTTTGGCTTGGCGCCAAATCAGAGTTTTTGAGTTGACATAAATATCTCTTTTACAGGCGAAAAATGAAGCACCGCGAAAGCCTGCAACAAGTGTGGCCGTTGCAACAACATCAAAAAGCAGCAAGGAGAAGGCCGTGCAACAGGACAGTCTTGAAGGCCTACGAAAAACCACAAAGACAAAGCCAACAACAACAACAGCAACAACCACTAAAAAATCGTCAAGTTTAAGCACAAGCAAAAACAAGGAGCGTGAGTCTGTGCCCAGCAAACCAGCAACCCCATCGCCCAGCACAACGAAGACAACAACAAGCGGCTCGCGTGCTGCCACCAAACAACCACCGACCAGCAAAGCAGCCAAGCCGAACCCGGTGCTGGACACATATCACAGTGTGACGGTGTCGTCGCCACCGCAAAAGCGCAGAGTGCAACCCAAACAAGCGACAACAGCGGATGCACTCGAGGCGGTGGGGCAACGTGAGCCACGTGTCCGTTCCTTTTCGCGCACGCTGCGGCCGGAGGAAATTGTGGTGCTCAAACGGGACTCGGCCAAGCAGCGCAGCGAGCTGGAAATACAACGGGAAATCAAACAGATCAAGCAGCCTGTTGCCTTCGAGGTGAACTTTGAGGAGGCCAAGACGAAGGCACCGGCGGCTAATGTTGAAGCGGACAGTTACTCCGACGATTTCGAGTCGTATGAGTCCGATTTTGAGACGGACGTCAGCACGCCCGACGAAGAGGAGCAGGAACTGGAGGAGGAGCAGCAAATAGAAGAAAGTGCAGATGCGGAGCTCAGCCTGACCGTGGAGGCTGATCAGGAAGTTGATGATGAGGAAGACTCGGAGCCCACGCAGAATCCCATTACGGTTATCCAGCGGGACAAGGAGCTGGATTCAGGCCACTATGAGATGCACACACGTCGCCAGCCGCGACAGCCAGACGATAGCTTCGATACCAGCAGCATGGCCAACTCGGAGCAGCTGGATTCGGGCATTAGCAGCTATGGGAATGCGCCGGCTGTGGAGCTGCCCAGCGGCGGACAGTCGTCGGCGGATGTGCACTACGGCGGCTATGCGGACTTTGTGGCACGGCCCGTCGTCAGCCGACGTGGCGTGGAGCTGATGCGGAAGCTGCGCTTCGATCAGCTGGACTATCAGCTGTTCGAGATGAAGCCACTCAGCTACGAGGGCTACATGCAGAGCTACGGCAAGCTGAACACCTGCCAGCTGTCCACCCAAACGCACGGCCAGCAGACGGACAACGAGTGCCAGACCTCGGAGCTGGAGACACGCACCAGCTGGACCCAGCATCCGCCGCATTATGGCACCCAGCTGGTGGCCAGCTGCAGCGGGGACGCGGACAGCGAGTCGGTCGAGGCGCTCGCAGCGCGCAGAAACGATGTGTTTGCGTGCAGCTTGGTGCGCCTGGAGCAGCTGCGTCGGGCGGAGCAACAGCGCGCCCTGCAGCAGCAGCAGCAACAGCGGCTGGCGCAGCCCGCTGACCTGGAGCGCCTGGGCGTCTTTCTGCACCGGGCATCGCTGCTGCTGGGCAAGGTGCTGACCGCCAACTGTCCGCGCCAGGAGCCGCTGCTGCAGACCGGGCTGCTCAATGCGCTGCGGGTGCGTCGCATCTTCGGCAGCGCCGGCGGGCAGCAGCAGCTGGTGGTCACGGTGCACGAGTGCCCCCCGCAATGCGATGTCTATCGCGATGACTTTGCCAATCTGCTGATGGTCTGGTCCCTCACCGAGCCCGGCCAGCCGCTGCGTCTGCTCTCCACCTGGGCGGAGGTCTGTCGCGTGACCTTCTCGCCCGAGGCGCCGGACATCGTGGTCGCCGGTCTGCGCGATGGCAGCATAGCCATGTGGGATCTGCGCGAGACCTACAGCTACTGCTCCAAGCTGGATGGCCACTTGACCCACTTTGCAGCCACGCAGTCTGTGGTGCCCAGCGCGGAAGCCCAAGCGTTGACTGCCTTGGATCTGGGCGCCGTTGTGGATGTGCGCGGCTTCCGTCCGGCGCCCAAAACGGCTCGCATGGAACTGGGCAGCAGTTTGGCCCTAGCACACAAGGATATTCAGGTGGGTGATTTAAATCGGGAACGCTGTTCAGAACTTTATTTATTCTACGTATATTCACTTGATATATTCTAATCAGAAAAAATAAATAACTATATTTCAATTGAAGCATTAAGTTTTCCTACCCATATAAATATTTCAATTTAATTATTTTTTTTATTTTTATTTTAAAGCTGAATACATCATGTTTCATACCCATATAAATATTTCAATTTAATTAGTTTTAGTTAGCTTATTTTTAAAGCTGAATACATCATGTTTTTTTTCATAAAAATTACTAGAAACTTTCTTTCTTTATTTCAATTTAATTTTTTTATTTTTATTTAATTTTTTAATTTAATCTATATAAATATCTCCCTTAGTTTTAAAGCTGAATACATCGTGTTTCATACCCATATAAATATTTCAATTTAATTTTTAATTTTTTTTCTTTTTATTTAATCTATATAAATATCTAACTTAGTTTTCATAAATATCTCTCATGTTTCATAAATATCTCTCATGTTTCATACCCATATAAATATTTCAAATTAATTTTTAATATTTTTATTTAATTATTTTTAATTTAATCTATATAAATATCTCCCTTATTTTTAAAGCTGAATACATCATGTTTTTTTCATAAAAATTACTAGAAACTTTTCTAATGATCGCACAAATATTTTTTGTATACGCCCACTGTGGGCATGGCAAATCCATAAAACTTTATATATTCGCAATTTTATAGGTGCCCCTTACAATTTACAACAATCTATATTTTTCCATAATAACAATCTATGATCTAAAAATGTTTTAAGAAGTTATTCTGTAAACTTTCCTGTTTAAGTGATCTTAACTTTTCTCTACAGTTCGCCGCGCTCAACGACTCGGGGCTGGTCACGATTTGGAGCCTGGTGGAGAGTGGACGGGCATCCGGCCCCAACGAGTACAGTTCGCCCTGGGCCAGGGTGAAGCTGCTGCAGGCGGCCAGCTGCGATCTGCGTGGGTACTTGGAACGGCGCCTGCTGAAGCGCGGCCAGAGCGCCTACGAGAAGACCAAGTCGCTGTTTCAGGGCAACGTCTACAGCGATGAGCTGCTGCGCGAGCTGAACGAAACGCAGACGCTGACGAGTGGCCTGGCGGGCGAGGGGCTGCAGGGACTGCGGTTCGGCAGCATCGATACCGGCAGCGATCTCATCTACGTGTGCACCAATCGCAACTTTGTGCTGTGCTGCACGCGCAGCCTGAAACCGGAGCGATTCACGCGGATCGCGCTCCACGAGAGCCGCTTTCTGTTTCCCACAGCGTTGTGCGTGCTGGCCAACGAGAGCTATGTGGCCGTCGGCCTGTCCAACGGCTCCGTCATGGTGCTCAACTGCAGCCAGCGACAGCGCCAGCAGCGTCTGCAGCGACCCACAACGGCGATGCCGCCACCGCTGGCGGAACACGAGCCCGAAACGGGCAAATCCTGCGCCATACAAAATATTATACTGAACGAGCGACGCGCCTTCGAGCCACAGGAGCTGCCGGGCACGGCCAGCGGCAGCTACTACGATGCCGCCCTGGAGCTGCTGCAGCAGCCACGTCGCGCCTACGAGCTGCGCGTCTTTGACCAGCAGCTGCTCCTCAGCGGCAGCGTCCTGCGCCAAAATCTCATCCAGGCGCTCGTCGAGTCCTGCGACGGCTGGCGACTGTTCGCCCTGTCCAATGGCTCCGTGCGCATCTACGATTTCCATTTGGACCGCGAACTGACGAATCCGGCTCTGGAGATTGGCTCTCCGGTTGCGGACATTGCTGCTGCGAGCACCTCATCAAGCAATCAGCAGCTGTTGGTGCTTGAGGCTGGAGGAAAGGTCCAGATGCACTCCCTCAACTTGTAGTTTGTTAACTCATGAATGTTTATTTTGTTAAAGCCATTTAAATAGTTATTAAATAAAGCTGTTTTCTTACCCCCGCTCTACCCACCTCGTATGATATGATTTCATTTTATATGATCTACATGATTTTTTCCAAAAAATTATTTTTAAAATTCATATATTTTAAATGCAGAATCTAGAGGAAAAACCATGGCGAAAATGCCATCAAACATAAAAATCGCTTCAATGTTGTCAAAGCTATGCGAGTTTGAAATGCGGAAGGTTCCAAGAGTTTTACTTGTCAACTTTTTCCGATTTTGAAATGATTTTTGACCAACATTTTTACATCCTCAGGAACACTTTTTATGTTATTGTTTTAACTAATTATGACAAACCCAATCCATTAAAAATATAAATTCGCCATTTTAAATTTCGCAAAAAAATTTGTTTTCGAAAATGTGTATGGTTTAAAGTTGTTTTATATACTAATTGTCAAAAATTCAATCGGTTAAAAACAGAAATTCGCCATAGTAAATTTTAAACATTTTTTGGAATTAAGTAAGGAAGGGTAATAAAACATTTTTCAAATAAAAATGCCGTCCAACATGAAAATCGGGTCAGTTTAGACAAAGTTATGGGAGGTTGAATTATGGGATCTATGAACCCGAGAGCTTTACATGCGAACATTTTTGTCAATTTAGCATGATTTTTGACCAAAATCACTTTTAAAGTTGTTTTTTATGCTAATTGCGACAAATACAATCGATTAAACACAGAAAGTAGTAATTTTAAAATTTGAATTTTTTTTGGAAATCAGTAAAGCCGTTTTGATGAAAAAATTCTAAAAAATTGATTTTTAAAAATGCAAATATTTTAAATACAGAATTAATTTAAAAGAAAAATCATTAAAGAAATTCCATCAAACATGAAAATCGGTTCAGATTTGACATAGCTGTTAACTATGGAAGATATGGGCTCAAGAGTTTTACTGTCAAAATTTTTGTCTATTTCGACATGATTTCTGACCAAAAATTGTACACCTCCGAAGCACTTTTATTGGTTTTTTTACGTGAATTATAATAACCACAGTCGATGAAAAATATAAAATCGCAATTTTAAATTAGGAAAAAATTTTACCAAAAAATCAAAACAAAATGTATTTTGGCAAAATTCTGGGAGTCGTTTAATGAGGTGATCAAAAATAATTAAAATTGGATAAAACCAAACACGTTTCTTGCTTATACACATAGTCTAAAACTTCTTTATTGACATAAATCACAAAACACAATTTAACTTGTATGTACACACACCGATATCGAGGACTGGCCTCAGCCCTGCCTGGTGACGCCCAGCATGCCGCCGGCGGTGGCGCCGAGGAGCTGTCGCACCGTCTGGAGTTCGTCGCGCAGGGCCAGCAGCTGGGCGCGCAGAATGGAGTTCTCCTGTTCGAGGAGCGCGGCTCGGAACGCGATGCGATCCTCGCGAATCTTGCGGGCGTCCCGCGACTTCTTGGCCGCCTCGTTGTTGCGCTTGCGTCGCTCGTAGTACTTGGCATCCTTTTGGGCATCCGGTATGGGCCGCTTCTCGCCGCGCGCCCGTCTATGCAGAAAGCCCGGAAACATGCTCACGCGATTCAGCTCCATCAGCGGAAAGTCGAGACTCTGCAGCGCATGATTCGGCGGCGCAATATACTCGAAGGCGGGTAACGTGGAGCCGGCTGCACCGGACTTGGCGGCCAGGAGACCGGGCAACGCCAGGCCCGGCAGCGGCATGCGCAGATTATGTGTTGCAGGAATGGGAAAGGTGCCGTTGCAGCCCGACTCCAGTTCGACGTCCAGCTCGCTGTGCAGCGAGATCGTCTCGGTGACGTCCACTATGGGCGATTTCGGAGGCGAGTACATGTCGTGACTGGCTGCCAGAGATCGTACTCCGGCGACAAATTGTGACTTCCGTTCGCGCCGACTGCCGCGTTGTCTCTGAGCCTGCGGCGCGTATTCACGATTCAACTGCCGGATAATTATAGGTTTGCTGTTGCCCAACCCCAGCCCCAACCCCAACCCCAGTTTTAGGGACTAAATCTAAGCCATAGCGCCACAGGCCGCCTCCCGCTTGATTCAGCCAATCACGCAATGTTGACGGTAATTATTCGTCAAATACATGACACTTTTCCATGTTGAATGACATTTATTTTGCTGCACAGTTATAAGGGTTTCATATAACTGGTTAGCCTGATTAGCCACCCCCTCGATAACAGGCGCCTGGACGGGAGCCCAAAAAAAAATCAAGTTAGAGCATTGCAATCGGGTGTAACCGATCGTAATTATACTATTCATAATTATTGGATTTTTTGATTTTTAATTTAAAAAAAATTTGTGCGATCTTTAAAAGTGGTCAAAATATGCACTGAAAATAAAAATCAAGTAATCCGCACTTAAAACAAGTAAACGAGATTTTAGAAGTACGATAAATTCAAATTTTCTCAAACTAAGCACAAAGTACACAAAACAAGTACTTTTTTTAACCTTGAAATACTCAATTTTAGCTATAGTTGGCTTCAATTATGCCGAATTTATACTTAAATTAAGAAAATAAGGAATTGATTTAACGTTCAAACTGGCTTAAATTCAAGGACGAAACGGTATTGTTTTAAGTAACTTTGTACTGACTAAAGTTCGCTATCAGTACTTGGGTTAAGCCTAAAAACTTAAGCACAAGAATCCAAAAACTTAATCCATATCATATCCATATCCAATTGTTATATCAAACTTAGCATTTTGCCATCAGGCAAATTTTTCTATTGGGACTTTCTACTGGGAATTATTTCTTAAAATTTTCAGGCTTGATTTCACAAATCAATTTCGACTCAATTAAAGTGCGAATCGTGGAAAAATTTTAAGTACGAATTTTGGTATTTTTTGCTTACTTTAATGCGTCAATTTTATTTTTTGTGTGGGATAGTCACATTGTCAAGAAAGTGTTTTGAGAATGTAAAAATTCAAATTTTTCAACTTCTCTTATAATAAATGGTAATTTCTTAAATTGTTAATTTTTTATATTTTATTTTGATTGTTCGTTGTTCTTAAAATCAGTAAAAAAAAAAAAAAAATTACCAAGATTAATTTTATTCTAACAATTTTATATCTTATTTTGATTGTTCGTTGTTCTTAAAATTTATATCTTATTTTGATTGTTCGTTGTTCTTAAAATAAGTAAAAAAAATAAATTACCAAAATGAATTTTATTTTAACAATTGTAAAAATCACTGTATATATATACAGATTAAATCGATTTGACACAAATCCAATATGCTCTATCTCACTTCATGGATGGGTATAAAAAAGGCTGTTGACCACATGTCGATGTCGCGTTTCTGATTTCTTTGGGGGTGTTGCCCGACACGGCCACGGCTCAGACAGGGTTATATGAGTTGGCCAACTATTATGCAGCTTGGCCCAGAGTAGGGCTGAAAACTTTTTCCGAACAGCCAATGAGAATGGCCGGGTGGCCGGGTGGAAAGGGGGGCGGTTGTGGCAAGTACGTACAAGCTATTGACCAGCCCGAAAATCGACCATATAAAGGAATTTACCGTTGCGCCTTTGATCGGAGCAACATTTTGTAGATGAAACGTTACGATTACGAATAATAACTATAATTGGTATTAAAGAAGGGGTTGAGGATTAAATTGGAGTACGAGAATCAGACGATTTTACAGCAATCGATATGAATGGGTCTTTAAACATATTTCATTTAAATCGCAGCAATATTTTATGAAATTAAATATAAATGTTTTAAATCAAAATTACTGTTTTAATATTGTCTACATATTTTTACCAATTTGTAGATTTTTAAATATTAGAAAATTGTATTCTGATTTAGATCAAATTTGTATTAGATCAACCAAATTCTTTTAATAATTTAAAAATCCTGATCACTCGTAACACGAAAATAAGACTTTAAAGCTCATAAATCCTTAAAAATACTGGTATTATAAAGGACTGATATTCCCACCCTCGAAAAATAGTTTTTTATCTCATTCCTGAAAAAACTGCAGATTTATAAATTTTTTTAAATATTATCTGATTTATATTTGAATATATATTATTAAACCTATTTAGAAATTCTGTATAAGTTAGCATAAATGAAAATATTTATAAAAAAATATTTTAAAAAAATATATAAATATTTTGGGAACAGAGGAACCAAATAGAAAGCTACAAAGAGGTATTAAAAAAATTGTTTTTTTTTTATATAAACACACTTAGATGTGCCCAAAGATATATTTCAGTCTCAACAGAGGCATTAACTATTGCCCACTATAAAAACTGGCAAGTCACGTGAACTGTCACTCAATAGCTACTAAAACCCGGGAGGGTCGCTCGACATCGGGTTGGGGGTGCCTAAGGAGACTCGAACTTAAATAAGATATAGGAGGTCGGTTTTATAGTAATAACAGGCCCAAATATTGCACAGTCAGCCCTCAATTTGGCTAATCTAAGTTATGAAGCCATCAAACTACTCTAGAAGCATGACTGAAGCAAATAAGCCAATGTAATTCCCGTTTAGCTTTGATGGCCTTACCCATAAAACATTTTACCACATGCCACATTCGTGTGTCGTCTTCAACCCGTTCGGTTTTGAGAAACTGTCACCTGTTTTTGGGTGAAGCAAATTGTCAGTTGGACAGTTGGAAACCCGCGCCCCACACAACCGGAAGTCAGCCGACATCCTCACAATATTTCATAATGTATGCGCTAATTTATTATCTGTTGGCAAAAGTTGTGCCCTTTGTTAACCCTTTGACTGTCCCGGTTTCGGGCGGTATCATTGTGGCAAAGGGTAGCGAGGATTGCGTGCACCGTTTAACATGTCGCATAGAAATATCAATTACGACGCAGATCCTTGGGATTCCATGATGGCAATAGCACTGAAGGAAAATATGTAGAGTCATGTTGATCAACTAATCAAATGAGGGAGGTACATATGTACATAGGAACAAATCAAGTCTTCATTTATCTTTATTTTATTTAAATCAGTTGAGATCAAAAAAGTTTTTTACTGGTTTGGTTCACGGCTCGAACCTATGCCTTCCCTTGCATCCCTTGCATTAGGATTCCGTGATGGCAATAGCACTGATGGAAAAGGTATAGAATCATGTTGATCAACTAATCAAATCTTTATTTATATTTATTTTATTTAAATCAGTTGAGATCAAAAAAAAGTTTTTTACGGGTTAGGTTCACGGCTCGAACCTATGCCTTGCATTTGCATCTGTTCGTAAGCTTGGTTTTCTACCTCAACAAGACCAGGTCTAAATAAAATATTGGAGTATTTATAATTATAGATTGTTATATAAATTAGATAAATTTAAATATTAAATATTCTTTTGTTTTAATTGTATTTAAGTAGTAGAATATCTTCCAGCGAATCTTCATTTATGCATCTTTAAGGTAGGCGATAAATATTTTGGAGGTTGACTACTTAAAAACAGAGAAAATCGTTCGGTTCCAATTGGTGAATCGGGTCGAGTTCAAAATTTTGCATTTAAATACATTAAAGTGCCGGGTCGAATAGGTTCGGTTCTCAATCGGCTTGCAACCTTTGAGGTATCTTGACTTCAAACGAAAGGACTTCTCTCGAGATCAGCAAAGTAATTATATACACAAGCTGTGGTATCCATATTATAATTTGTATGAAATAAATGTTGATCAATAGTTAAAGCAGAAAGCGTCAAACTCCTTTACCTAATTTTCGGAGCCCGAAAGCAAACTTCCTTTTAGTTGACCACATGCCTCATTACCACTTAAACCCATGGGGTGCAGCCCGCTGGCTAATGCAATGGGTGGCACATTTGGGAGAGGTTTATTTATATTGGGCAAATTACCAGGTAATAAAAAAAAAACTGAACATGTAATTGTTACAATATTTGTAGAGCATAATTGAAGAGCAAACCGAAAGCAAACTGTTAATGACACCTGTAATGGGCTGACAAAAGGAACCAGGAAAGAGGGGAAACCCAGTAGACGCTGCCAATGTCATCGAGAACTGTGAACTCGCCAAAGTTCAGATCACATATTTAAAAATAAAATATATGCCAAGTGGTGCAAGCAGTCAAAATAAAATTCGTATTGAAAATGTGTGAAGAAACTGCTATTAGCGACTGTGAACCCACAACTTTGATGATGCACTCAAATTCGTACCACATTCACTTGCCCTTGTATATTATGGATATGGTGCGCATATTTCAGGATCATCCCAAGTATGTGGATGGCATTAAGGAGAAGGACATTGTGGAGATGCTGCAGAAGGAGTGAGTATTTCTCCCAAAATAAATGGGTTTCAATCTGGAATGAAAACCCTTTTTAAACGCAGAAAATTTGCTTGTGGCGACTTGGAGGCTCAGGTGAAGACCGCTGTTCTGGACTTGTCGGCCAAAGGGTTTATACGCTATATTTCTAACGGTTATCGCACATTGGGGCCCATTGCCAAGCTGGCCAACGCTCGCAATGTGCGCCACTTTTGCGCCACCTGGCAGCGCATCGCCGAACTACAGAAGGTCAATTCGGACATCCTGGAAACGGGCCCCTCCGTCCACAATCTGCGCCACAAGTGCAACAGGCGCGGCTCCAACTGTTAGCCAACTCTTCTGTTCAGTTCAGGCCAAGTTCAGTTTCTTTTCTTTTTATTTCATTTACGTTTTCCGTTTCTCGTTTTCCACACACAGCTCCAAATTTAAATATTTCCGTTTAGACCATCAAAATTACTGTTGAAACCAAATAAGAAACGCTCAAAAATGTATTCCGTATTTTATTTGTTGCGAGGGTGGTTCAGAGCTCATCATCATTATGTGCATGCCGTCCGGTTGGAACATATGTCAAGGGTCTCCTCATCCTTTTGACACCTAACCCTGTGTTTAATTCTCATATAATTATCCTGTGTGGTGGTCTCGGCAGGTGTGTTCCTTGTTAAGTACGATTTGATGCCGTGTGCTATTTATATAAACTTTTGAGCAGGTACCCCAAATTGAATATAGTTTCCCAATATTTATAGAATCTATAGTATATATTATAGACTATTGTGCGATATTTTATACTGTTTAAAATACACAAAAGTTATTTCAAATATTACCTTTATCATACTTATCGCGAAATGCAATTTAGACCTCTCTATGCGATTCTCACAAATTTAATTATCGCTTGCAGACTTTGGCGTTTTTCGAGATTTGTGAATTCTCTCCCTTTCTTTCTCTCTGTCTCTCTGCAGTTGTTTTTTCACAACGCCGCACATCCCCGATAGAACTGGGCATGGCTTGCAATGGGCCTTGTCCTCTACCCTTTGCTCCAGCTCGCCGCTAAAACATTTAAATTGTCAACACCAGGTCGAAAAGAGCGAGTCCTTATTTGTCCTGCCGTATGTGACCCGATATGTTGGCCGTACACGCATGTGATCTCCGCCAGGTGTTATTTATTGCCTTTCTAATCGTTGCGGCATAATCTATTAGCGCCCGCGGCGATGACGACGACGACCTCCATCGTGGATACGCGCCCGAGTCTGGCCAAAACTTTACCACTGTTGGTTCCTTGCTTTTGCACATTATGGGCAATTAGTATTATTATTTTATTGTTTTAGTTTTCAAGCTTTGTGACAACAGTTTAGTTGGAGACAATGATTTTCTTTGTTGTTATGCTTTAATGACCGATAATGGGGCAGACAACCATTAATCAACAAAAAAAAAAAAAAACATGGCATACATTGAATATTGTTCTTAAATTAACATATGAGATAAATAAACCAAATCAAAGTGTTCTTATATAAGTACCGATCGAATATTCATATATAGTTTATGCTAATATAACAAATGATATACAACAATACATATAAATATAAACTTAAATCATAAACTTCGTCCATGGAAGATTTTATTCATTTTCGTTTTTTACTTATAAATTCTCTATACACTAGATAAATCATAGCCGGCATCAGAAGACAGCCCAAAGCTATCATCGCAATGCGGCTCTTCGTCGAATGGCAATAATCGATGCAGCGTTTGGGATTCCTTCGGGGCGGCTCGTCCGTCATCCTGCTGCTGCTTCTAGACTTTTTTTTTGGCTTTTGCAATGAATGAAATTTGAGGATATTTTTATTTGATAAATGAAAATGAAAATGATACTTTGTTTTGGCTTGGTTAATACCTGCTCGACATTTTTGTCACCATGACGTACATTTATGAGGACAACTAAACAGCACATGAGTTATAATAAACTGAATTAACGAGTCGAAATATTGTCAAGCGAGCACTTTCGTATATAAACATTCGATATACTATCTATGTTGATGGATATTTAGTTTATCACTTTATAAAGATGAAAGACTTCCCACGAGCCCCTTCGACTTCTTCTTCTTTTTTCCTTTTCTCAAAAATGCCACCGTTAAAATTACTATTGCTAAAAGTACAACCGCAATTAACGCGGCCGTGCGAAGTTTCTTTGATTTGATCCTTTTTAACATCCGCTCCATAAACCGCTCCGGCCGCACCGCCTGCATTCTAAATTTTGCTGCTAAACTGAAAATTTTCAAATTAAAATTTGTTAAATATCAAGAAAATGATACTATGTTGTGATTTGGTTTATGCCAGCTTGGCATTGTTGTCGCCGTTACCCAAATTATCCGTGTTGGGCTCCAAATAGCCACGCTTGATCATTTGTTTGGGCACATCGGCGTAACGATCCAAAAACTTGATCACATAGCCATCGGGCATATGGCTGATCAGCAATACATCAAGTTCTTGATTGAGGATTCTACTTTTGAGGAACTCCACGCACTCGGTGCTTTGCCGTTGAGACGCCAGCGCGCTGTGCTTCACGCCTCCAATTAAGCAATTGTTGGCCCGATGCGGTTTCAGGCTAACCGCATCGCTGCACTGTGCGAGAGAGTCAATGGTGACAAACTCCGTGTTTCCGTAGTCCACATAAAAGATCTTAAACACACCATCGACCTCAAGAATCTGAGCACGATAGTAGCAGCTATCGCTGTAGAGCGCCAACACCATATCCAGCGTACGTGGAGTGCGTTTAAATTTACGCTGCGACTCCGGCACCTCCTTCCTGCTCCACACCAGCGGCCGCTGCGGTGTTTCATCCATGAACTGCACATACACCTGGGTCGGACTATGGACATACGTGACCAGCACGCGCACAACACTGCCCAAACTCCTGGGCGGCGGGGTGACATAAATGCTCTCGGGCAATGCCTCAACAAGTTCGGTGTCCTTGGTGGCGCCATGTGGCGCTCGAAGCTGGTGCAACAAACGGCAGTTAGATCCTGAAAATTAAAAAATATAAAATTCCAATGAATTGGGATAGCAGCAGGCAGTACTAAATTTCATATAATATACAACATAAGATATAATACATTTAATAAAACATAAATTTCATTAATAATTATATGTCAACATTAATAGAAAGTATTTAAGACTTGGAGTACCTTTAAAGCAGCCTTTGATCTTCGGATCGTAGTGACGGCAGATACGTTGATCATCAGTTGGCTTGAAGCCCAGCACCGCCTTGACCGCATCGCTGGTGCCCTCTTCGAAGTCATTTAGCATTTCCATTTCAGCTGGAAATAACTTTGGAGTTGATTTCTCAAATGCCTGATCGGTTTTTGGCGGCTCTTGAACGTTGACATCGTCAGATTTCTGCTTCTTCATATAATCTATGTTTTGAGTTGACTTCGGACTGGCCGCTTTAATTGTTGGTGCCGCTGCTTCCGTCTCAACATCCTCCAGGACCTCAACCTCTAGATCGTTGCCATTGTTGCCCAAAATACGCAGCTGCACATCCTTATAGATGAACTGGCGTATGCTGGCAACTTCGCGATTGCGCACAAAGCATCTGATGGCCTCGGCCGGCAGGCTCTGCACTTCCTGGGGCAGCGCAAATATGACCTCATCGCCGTCCAAATGAATGTGTTCGCCGTAGTCCAGCAGATAAGCATCGTAGCCGCCGCCCTCAGCATGGGCATTGATCATCACACGTGGTATTATCTGCTCCTGGGCGTCGTAGACGGCAAAGATCTCGCCAAAATCGGGCAGCTGATCAAGTTCCCGTATTGGCATTTGGCATGCCAGCAATTTTTTCAGCGGCGTCGACTCCTGACCCCACTTGGCGACAAACATGCAATTCTCCGCAATGTTCAAATGCATCATGGTAGCCTGGGTAACGCTATTTTGGACAAACTGGGATATATTTTTCAATAGTTTATCGTACGTTTCACTGCACGACATTTGCCTGCCGCCCCTGGGGGGCAGCAGCTTCGACTGGCGTGCTGGTATCGGGAGCACAGGCGGTGCAGCAGGGATCGAGATGCTTTCCGGTTCCGCTCCATGTCGAAGAGATGTTGCAGGAATTGATGGTTGATGCGATTTATTATTACTCTGCTTAAGCGGCACCATTTGCATAACATCAGCCGTGCGCTCTTCTTCTACCGGATTATTGTCCACTAGGTCGCCCACTTCAATCCCGTCCCGATTTGTGTGATTCCCTTTATTATTATTGAGTACCAGAGAATCACAGCCAATACTGCTTCGATTTGCCTTGCCGTCCACATTCTTAAAAATGCCCACCCCTCGGTTGAGACTGATGTGCAAATTTAATTTGATGATATGCTCGTTGACATCGTTCACGCCGCTCAAGAGACAATCGTGAATGGAAATAATTCGTCCGTCGGCGCGGTCAACGTGCGACCAGCTTTCCACCAGCGTCTGTCGAACAGCATCGATTTCAGCTTGATACGCACTTAGATTTGCATGCAATTTGTTTACATTTCGCTCGAATAGCGACAAAATCGCCGTAAGATCTTCCATATCCATTTTAATCTCTTTTGTTTTCGAAAATCACGTTCAGTTCCCAATTTGTATGTTGACGCCAATTTAAAGAACTTTTCGATATTGCGGCAAAACAACAAGTGGAACAACCATTTTGGGCTGGCAACGCTTCCGCATCCGTTAGGCCACACTAATAATATGGCTTGCAGTTACATGTGGATGCTGTTGGCAATAGAGCTGTACATCATTGTTGGAATTGTTCCTATGCTGTGAAATTAATTTCGATAAAAATTAATGTAATTATAAAAATAAATAAATAAAATTCAAATCGAAAGTCGCTTGCAAATACAATGTGCATACTGGCCTACACAATAATCGATATATTGCCAGCACTTACCAACACAACACAGACCTCAACACATTACCAACACTGTTACATATGCCGCATATAAAAACGCGCTTTCTCGTTCATACCTGTTGTTGTTTTGTAAAGATTGCAATTAAATTTGTTTAAAATGGATGAAGATACCGTGCCACATTTTGTAAGACCATTGCCAACTTGTTCTGGTGCATTAATTAACAGCTTTCGTTTCCAGGAACTTGGCGATGCGCTCGCTACGCGATGTGGAAACACACTCACCGCAACATTTGTTCCAGGCTGCTCAAAAATAGCGTTGAGCGCTTACCGGCCCGTCAAATGGAGTACACGTGATGAACCCAGCGAATTTGCTGGTAAGGAGCCGGTTCTGATGTATATGGCACAGGAAACGACAATTTACACCGAGCCCGTGCTGCGCAGTTTACTGGCCGAGACGAATGCCACATTTGCAACGCTCCAGGCGCTGGCCAAGGGTTCAAAGGGGAGCGCCAAGAAATTGCCGGAATATCTTAAAATCTCACGAACGTATCGCAGCATTATTCGTTGCTGCCTAGAGAAACTGGAGCATACCAAGAAATCGCCGGATGTGCAGGAGGATGAGGCGCGGGGAGAACGCTACGCGAACGCCATTATGACCTTCTATGCGATTGAGGGCCTGTGGCATCTATTTGAGATTCTCTACATGCAGCAGCAGCACAATCAGCTTGTTGTCCCACAGCTACTCGAATGGACGCGCTTTCACTTTCCCAACACCGAAGATCGTGCCACCGATCTGCTGCTGATGGCCGAGGAGGCCAGCGAGTGCGAGAGCTATTGGGACATTTTGAAATCGCTCATAATGCTCGGTCAGGTGGATGTGACGCGTGCCATTCTCTCGCAGCACCGCAAGTTCAATCAAGCCGCTTTTCAGACGGCCGAGCAAGTGCTCAAGGCGATGCCGATCTATCAAGATGGTTATGCACTGCAAAAGTTTTGCTCCCAGTGGGAGTACTGGCATGTGGATTTAGAGCGAAAATTGGCAGCGCATGTTTTTGCTGTCGAGCCGAAGCTGGAACTGCTCATGCAGCTGGTCACCGGCAGCAACGAGCATTGGGATGCGGAACTGCTCAAGTCCCAGGAATGGTATGAGTTTCTACCCGGCTATTTGCTCTACACCCGGCCCGCCTGCAAGCCATTTGAGCTGTGCAGAGCGGCAACCAATTGGCTTAACCGCTGGTCGGGACTGCGGCCCAACTGGGAGATGACGCAAATGAGTCGTATGGTTATGCAGCTGATGGAGCACGATGTCAAGCTCTTCATCTACGACACGCAGAAGCTGAACGACAGCCATTGGTTTGCCACGCATCTCATCGATCTAATCCACCACACGGGTCAGCTCAAGCCGTACTTGGACCAGCACAATGTGTAAGTGGCAGTGCAAATAAAAAGTCTGAACACACAATATATATTCCATTTACTATATAGCGACCTCTTGGCGTTGCGGCACTCAATGATCTTTGAGTATGGCAGCTATTTGATGACCTCGCACAATCTCTGGCAGCTGGGCATTGATTATTTGGACTGCTGCAAGGAAGAGGGAACTGCCGCGATTGAGTTGCTGTTGTCACGCATTCCGCTCAAGAGCGATCGGCAAGCCTTCAAGATAATTGCCATGGCCAAAGAACGTGGCATGACCAATGTCGAACAGGATATCTGTAAGGTGCTATCGAAGCGCGCCTACACTGACCAGCGCTACGGCAGTGCTCTGGAATGGGCAGTGCGCTCAAAAGATGTATTGTTGGTTACGGCCATTGCCGACATTATACTGAAGGTAACTTGGATCCTGTTTTGTAGTTTATCTGAACTTCCTATTAAATCTTTCATTGTAATTCGCAGCACTATTCCAGTACGGGCGAAATGCTTTGTCCGGATGTTATAACGAGTATTGGGGCGCGCATGTTTGTCTCACCCCGTTTGGTATTTCTATCCAAGTATTTCGAGTTCTACGAGTTTTACCGCCAACGCGACTTTTTGTCCAGCGCCGAGCTTCTTATCAATCTGCTGGCTTCCAAAATAACACCCGATTAGTAAGTGACATAAATTCAAATCGTTAATCTTTGGTTGATTTTTAATATTTGTTTTTTTTTCTTTTCAGCTTTTGGCCCTCGCTGCTCATTGATGCCCTGCCGTTGCTGAAGTCGGAGGAGCCCAAGATTTTCTGCAGGGAAACTATTGCTATACTACAGCATCTGGAAATGGAGCTAGTGCCGCTTATAGAGCGCAACAAACTGAACCTTGCCAAGTTTAACAATGTAATTGAATTTATTTACTTAATTCGACTTGATTTCAATTCAATTTTTCTCATACTCAGCAATCTTCGAAGACTGTCTTCAGGGACTATCGTGTGGAAAATGTTGAGGAGATTCTAGATGTGATTCGTTTGGCATGCGCCCGCAACCTGTCCAGAGCTATGATCATTGAGAACACAACACCCACAACGTAATTTTTAAGCATATTTCTTCTGTAGTGTAATTTATCTTATATTTTCGCTTTCCAATACATCGTAATCGTAATTTGTTGTAAACGTTTATTGCATTGCTAATTTCTTGTTATACATATTTTTTTGTTTTATTTGTGCCTCTTTGCTATGATTTATTGTATAAGTACCAACAACGCTAATTGTTTGACCACGACTAAGTCTCCCAAGATCCAGAGGGACTTTATCCACAATGCAACTCAAACGGTATAAATTTGAAATCGAAGCCTTTTAAATACTTAAACGTTAACAAATGTTGTATTCGGGTTTTGGAATTTAACGTGCTAATCTATAGGATTATGTTCTCTTTTTTTTTGTCGTAAGGCAAATTAAAATGCTTAAGCCAAACTTAAAACGAAATTAAAAACCTAAAATGTTCTATAGGTAAATACATAGTTAGGTGTATATAGCTGCACAGGATTTTGGGTTATGCACCTAAGAACTAACAAACAACGCACAGAGCACAATGGAGTAGTCCGTATACTATATATGGGTATATATAATTACTATATGTTCATTTTCTTTGTTTTATAATGATAATGAGAATCGCACGGCCTTGTACAAATGTTCTTTACTAACAACTACACACGGAATTACATACACAAATCCGGAACAGGGCAAAACTAAACACATCCAAAAAAAAATAGTAAAATGAACTCTGCACAGATTAGCAAAGCTTAAGCCAAAGCAAAAAAAATATATATATATAAAATAACATCATTTATCAAGACTCGAGGTTTAACTTTAAAAGCTAAAATCCTAAGTCCTCCTCGGTTGGAGGGGAAGGGGAACACGCATATATAAGTAAATGTGTGGAGTACAAATGCTTTGACTGTCCGAGTTTGGCAAAGGATACTTTCTAATGCTCCAGAAGTGGAGTGGATCCTCTTAAGTAGTATATTGGCCAATCATAATGTGGAGCTATATTCGGTTTTGAGTATTCGTTCGCTTTCGCTATATGCTATATGGTATAATGCGCGTATATATGTCGTATGTCGTAAGGTGTCTAGGAAGGTGTCTAATTGTGCTTGGCCGTGGTCGCCGACGCCACCGCCGCGGCACTCGTCGATGAGGCCGTTGTTGTGGTCGCGGTTGCCGCCACGGCAGCGGTTGCTGCTGCCGCAGCCGCGGCGATGGCTGTGGCCGCCGCACTGCCGCTGGTAATGGAGCCCAGGCGTGACAGCGATGGCTCCCGCTTGGGCGGTACAATGGGCTTGGTTGGTATTGGCGGCGGGGCGCCGCGTGCACCTGCCGGCGGCACGGTGACGGGTGGCACGGCAATGGGCACAGGATGTGGATGCGGCGGTGTTGCGGTCTGATCCAGTGCGGCGGCAGCAGCCAGTGCCGCATACTTGCCGCCCGGCGCACGTTGTATGGTTGCCGTGGGCTGCATTTTAGCCGGCGAGGGCGATGGTGGAGCAGCTGCAGCTGCAGCTGCAGCAGCACTGGAAACAGCAGCACTGGCAGCCCCGGCACTGGCATCTGTTGCGGGCACTGCGCTGCTATTGTGACTGACGGCAGCAAGGATTGGAGGCGCCGCCGGAGCGCTGGCGGTCCCCGTCGGCACGGTGGCAATGCCAACGGCGGCGCTGCGTATGTTTTGGCCGGGCACAATCGAACGTGCTATGCCCGTCTGGGGGCCCGAGACTGGCATGCTGCTCACTGTTGCTGTTGGTTGAACTATTTTGGCAATGTTTACCATGGGCGTGGCACATGCGTCCTCTGTAAAATGCACATAGTTAGCAAATGGAAACGATTAGCAAAAGGCAACAAATTTCAAATAGAAACAGAAAATAGTTACAAAATGAAAGTAATCTTTGGCGCTACAAAGCTTATACACATACATATATATGTTTATAAATC
Organism: Drosophila micromelanica; assembly: GCA_004143825.1. Classification (NCBI taxonomy): domain Eukaryota; kingdom Metazoa; phylum Arthropoda; class Insecta; order Diptera; family Drosophilidae; genus Drosophila; species Drosophila micromelanica. The sequence goes on from SCDY01000417.1 coordinate 50,368, forward strand.
TAATTTCATAATTTACACAAATCTTATAATGAGATATTTGTAAAGAATTCAGTGTTAAAGCGTGTTTATTGTAGTTCAAACAAATAAGATTTTAAACTCACACTTAAGGAAATTTATTGCGAGCTATAAAAATAGGATTTGGAATTTAGCCTATATGTTCATTTTCAAGACATCTAGTTTCTTTTAAATCTTAATATAAACCATGGCTAAGCTTATTCTAAAGTAATCTAGTAATTAAAGACCAAGGAAAGAAGATCTAAGGAACCAAGTTAAGAGCCAATAAACTAATTTATCTTAAAAGCTCTTTACCAAAAATTTCGATAAAATGGGATTTGAACTTTAGCGAATTATATAAAAAGGTTAAATATAAAATATTAAAGGTTAAACCAGAGAAATAAAAGCGTGATTTAAGCGTGGGCAGAAAAAAATACCAATAGATTAATTTTTAAAACCACAAACCGAACCTTGAACCGATCCAGTTTCTTTCTATTAATATCGTAAAGAAAAAGTTCTTATTAGCAAATTCAAATATAAATAATACTTAGGAATATATGTTATAGAAGTCCCAATTGGTGGTGTATTTGTTGAGCAAATAGTCATCTCAAATATCTAATCAAATGTCTATGTTGACTAAACCCCTTGCAACGCGCTAATCTTGTGGATGTCTAATAACTTAGCATTAATTAGCGTGTTTATAATTTTAAAGGTTCGTGTGTGTGTGTGTTTGTATTTGTGTGCGTGTGTGAATGCAGATGCTCAAGTTTTCTTTTGGTGCTGTCAACACAAGTACGAAACAAGGAAAGAGAAAACGAAATCACCTTGCATATTGCGTAAGATATTTTCTAACAAAATATTTCATCTTTGAGAGGGACACCAAAAAAAAAAACCGTTTATATAGAGTTATTAAAAAATAATTAAAAGAAACGGAAAATAGATTAAATCATAATTACAACAGAAAATCCAGAGACAAAGCTGATCAGCACCTACCGCTAAACTGACGCGCCTTTCCGGCGGCTGTGGACACCGCTGAACCGCTGGAAACCAGCTGCTGTTGTTGCTGCTGCTGCTGTTGATGCTGTTTCTTTAGTGCCTCGTGGTCGGCACGTAATGTGTTTAGCTCCTGCTCCAGTTCCTTGACACTGCATTGAGTTGTGTAATTGAATATATAATAGCATTGTTATTAATGGGAAGCCTACCGCAGCTCTTCCTTGGCCAATTTGGACAACAGGGCTTTGCGTTCCAGCTCCATTGATTGCGTTTGTTTTTCCAGCTCCTCCTCCATGCGCAGCGATTTTTTGCTCTCCTCCTCGAGACCCTCGGCAATGGTATCGGAGCGTTGCTTTTCCTCGGCCAGAATTTGAGCCAGATCCTCGGATCGTTTGCCTGCCAAGTTGGTTTCGTTTTAGATTTAAATTCGATTTGAATGGGAAAACGAACTCACCCTCCTCAATGTACTTCATGAGGATCTTCTTGCGCTCTGCGATCAGCAGCAGGACAATTTGCTTTTGCCTATTGCGCTCGTATTCGAGCGTCTCCTGCAGCTTCTTGAGATCCTTCTCCATGGTCGCGACCTGCGCCTGTTCCGCCTCCAACTGCTGCCGCAGCTTTGTGCGCTCCATTTCCAGGCCATAGGTGATATCATCGCCCTGGGCGGTGTCATGCTCATGCTTGCGCCTCTCCTCCTCCAGCTGCTGTAGCATTCGCTGATTGTTCTCCAGCGATTCGGTGAGTATGTTGACCATGCGGACATGCGTGCCACGCTGCTTGCTGACCATCTGATACTGTTGCTCCATCTGCTGCTCAATGATCTGGCGCACCTCCATTTCCGCTTGAGCGGCCTGCGTCGAGGACTCCCGCGATATCAGATTCCCGTTCAAGGCGATCTTGTCGCGAAACAGCGAAGCATACGGATCATTTGGTGGCACCCGCTTGGTCCGCAGCTGTGTGATCAGCTGCTTGACGCGCTCGTTGCGCAGCGCTGCGATGCACACGTCGCGCGCCTGCAGCTCCCCCTCCAAGTAGTACAACATCTTCACCAGCTCCGAATGCGGCAGCTCAGTGCGTCCATTGCCAATCTGCTGTTGTTGTTGTTGTTGTAGCTTTTGGCCTGCACCCGGTTTCATAGTTTGAAATTCATGTGTGGCACTGATGTCGCCGCTGCTGCAGGCTGTTGTTGTTATTGTCTCCAGCTCCTGCTCAACGGCGCTCGTGCCGGAGTTCTGCTCCATTATCCTGGCTTTTTTTACAGCATACAAAAATTGTTGATAGTTGCTTTCAAGGCTGCGTCGCAGTTTGTTATTTTGTTATATACAGTTTTGCACTAGTTATTGCACTTGTCGCCGCTATGTTGCGCTATTTAAATGGCATTTTAATGGCCGTAATTTGCGTTAATTTGCAAAATGCTGTGCCATAAAAATTCTTTGTTGCCGTGAAAAAGTGGATACTCTTTGTTAGAGATGTGCAATGGCAAAATCGTGCTGTCGTTGATTGCATCGATTATTGTTAAATAAGCGGCCTGTATGAAAATTATCGCCAGTCTGCCCATCACCAAAAGCATTTCTCCACACTGAACGAAACTTCCTTCACACGTTAGATATTTAACGAAACTTTAATTCAGCTCCCATAATTTAAATTATTCAACCATATACATTTTAAAACATTTTTTTTATTAAAAGTATTTAAATATATATTTTATGGCTTCATGTGTATTAATGTTATTGCTCGAAAACAATAGTGCCCTTAGTTTTATTAATTTAAATCAATTTAATTTAAATAATAATCATAACGGTCTAATTTTGATAATAAGACTGAAATTATTTGGGCTCCCAGATTTAACTTCAATTTTTATAAACTATTTTCGGAAAACAAATGGTTTAGCTGTATTGTAGGCCAGAGAATAACGAATGTGTTTGCCCACCAGGCGATCCGCCAGCTGAATGAGGGCCGGCTGACGTACGTAGATTCCGGTTGCCTGCGGTGTCCAGGCACGCCAAACGCACTCGCAGTTGTCGGGCAGCAGCAGGCCCAGCCAACCGGCGGAACTGAGTGTTATATCACAGTTGAGTTTCTTTTCAGCTTTTCTATCGGCTGTAGCGCCACTTTGGACCACAATGTCCTTGTCCATGCACTGCAGACCGGGCCAGCGCTGCAGCCGTTTCTCATCCCCGCCAGCCATTGGCAGGCCCAGCAACGGCGTGCCCAAATATTGCTTGTACACGTCCTCGGCCTGTTTTACATCGGTTATTAGCAACGGCAGGGTCTCCGCTGAAAAAACAAACAATTTCACCCACTCCCGACTGCATTGCAACAAATCGATTCGTGCCAGGCCGCCCAACAGCAGGGACATGTTGGCTTCCAGGCGAACAGCTCGGGGTTTCAGCATCTTTGTGGGCTGCAAATGCAGCAGCTCCTGCGTCGTTAGCAGCGGCGTCAGTTGATCCGGCTGCATTACGCCGGGCGTATCGTAGACCCAGCGCGCCTCGCGATATTCGGCCCTGCGCTCATTGAGCGTCGTTATGGGCTGTGTGCCCGCCGCCATGGCAAAGGCATCATCCACATCTACGCGTTGCTCAAAAGTGCGTCCCACGTTGCCAATTAACTGAGCGGCGGCTACAGCGCCCGTCTCCTTGGCCTGATCGCGACGCAGCTGGTCGAGAGCCTGTGCCTGTGCCCGTTCGGAGGTGAGACGCTTAAAGCGGTGATAGACGCGCACATCGGAGGGCCGTAGTATGGGAAATTTGAGCATTTGCAGCGTCGTGCCTGGCCAGGCACACGTGGTCGCCTTGCGCACCAGCTCGCTGGCCTCGGGCCGACAGTAATCGGAGTTCAACAAAATGTTAAATAGTGAACTTTTGCCGACATTGGTGCAGCCCAGCAAATACACGTCTCCCTTGTATTGCCAAATCTTGTGCAGCTGCGTTATCAGCTCCTCAATGCCAAAGCCCGTCTTGGCCGATATCAGACTGACATGTTTGATGTTGAGCGCATTGAAGCCGCCGTGCTGCACGAATTGCTGCTTGAGGCAGCTCTGGATGTGGCTCAGGTAGCTGTTGGAGTCGCGCGGCAGCAAATCCACCTTGTTGCCAACGAGGAAAACCGGCCGTTTGTTACCGAGCACCTGTTGCATGCCCGGCCAAATGGAGCTGGGCAAATCCATCAGATCAACAATGATCACAGCCAATGCGAACTTGTCCTGTATGCGTGAAATGGTTTCCACATACGCCGACGGCGGCACCTCCACATCCAAGGCAATATTGTAGTGCTTGAGGAAATGGCAGCGTTGACAAGTAATTGTTTGGAGTTCGGTGTGTGTGCGACCCTTTAAAAGAGTGAATTAAGTAAGTAACCTTGCCAGATACGACAGTAAACCAACCTTGAAAATTTCGCTGGGTATGTAGCCGGGCATGGAGCTGCTCACGCAGTGCAAGTGTGCTCCGCATCCGTTGCAAGGCACCGTCGATGGCGGCACTGTGGCATCGGCCGTTCCATGCTGGGCATTAATGTTGCCGGCATCATCGCTGGCGCCCCTGTAGAACTCGTAGTCGTCCATCCAATTGTGCGGGTAGGATGAAACTGTTTCTTTCACGCTTTCCGCCTCGTTCTCCAGAGCACGCAGCACCTGCAGCGGTGGAAATGCCATTGAAGCTCTTTCATCAAATTTATTTAGCCGTCCCAAATTGTACTCAAGAAACGAGCTGTAGTGCACGTGCTCGTAGTTGACATAGCGTTCGCGTGCCGCCTGCCAGGCCCTTTGGCGAAAACTCTGCTTGTCATTTGATGTCGTGTTTTGCAGTCTTTTGGCAGCAACATAAATATTTTTATTGAATTTCTTTAAAAAACGCGATGTTTTCAACATCTTGGGGCCCAAACATGCAAACTCAGACTCATTGCTATGAGATTTGTGTGAGACAGTGCTGTTAAATGTCGTGCTGTTTGCTGTAGTGTTGTGAAACGCAGCCAAAAAAGCAAAAAACACTCGTCGGAAAAGAGAAAAAAGAAAGCAGCAAAGCAAGCATTAGCGAAAGCAGAGCGTGTACAGAAGGTGAGTGAGTGCGTGCTAAAAAAGCGTGTATGTATTAAATTGAAACAAAAAAGGCAAGAAAACGTGGGCATAACGCATACAAATTGCATTTGCAATGATCATTATTCAATTGCATATAATACGCATTGGTAAAAGTACAGAGTGCAAGCACAAATAGTGATTAGGAAAGTGAAGAAAAAAAAACAAGTGTATGTGTGGAGTGTATGTATGTGTGAGTACAACTGTATTGCTTTTTTGTGCGCGTGTATGTGAATCAAAGTAAAACGAAGCGCGACCTAATTTTAAACTATATAGTACAATAATATTTGCATAAACAAGTGCAAATATGCAACTGCAAAACAGTAGAAACGTGTATAAAGCAAATTAATAATGCAGAAAAACCCGAACATTTGTTGTTGTGGCATGCCACGAAGAGTTGCTATTGCCGCTGCCGCCGCCGCCATTGTCTAGGCATCAGCGACTCTCGCACATTTCTTCTTCAGTGAATTTTGAGTAGTTCGTTCCTTCGCCTTATCCTCTTTATTGTTGTTGTGAGCGCCATGTTGAGTAATACACGACGACAACAGCAACAACATTTGCGAGAGCGGCTCATCAATTTTGTGAGTGTTGCAACTTTCGTTCGAACTCGTTTCAAATTGTTGTTGCTGCTGTCGTCACTCTGCACTCTTTTTCTTCTCTGTTGTTGTCTTTACTCAGCTTTAAAACTGGTATTTCTTTATGAAGAAATAAACACATGGAATTGTGGGTGTTTTCTGCTTATTGGTGTGCAAACAGAAAAGGGGGGAAAGGAAAAATCAATAGTTCACCAATAGCAATACAAATTAGACAATTTCAACATCACTCCAACAACTTTTCTTATTGCCGCGCTGCCTAGCCGCTTCTAAACTAGTGCAAGTGAGATAGTTGCATTTTATAAATGCACGCACACCAATGCAATTGAAATTTCCAGCAAATGTCTGCCTCTTGTTGTTGTTATGGTTGCTGTTGTAATGTAATTGCGAAATCATAACGGCAGTTGAAAGTTGAGAGCGCTTAGCCCAGTGTATATGTGTTGAGTTTGTGTATATGAATTAAGTTATGTGTGTGTGTGCCGCCGCTGTAAACTTAATGCTTAGACGAAGTTTGTACTCGCTACACTGTTAGGGTCTCTGGCCGCCCACACAGGGCCGGCGCAAGTGTAGCGCATATGTCAGACTCGACAAGCTGGTCCCCGCGACTGTCGCAACCGCAACACATGTTGTCTGCACAGTGGAGCGATATCGGTAATGGTGACGTTTCTTTAAACATGGTTATGTTTTTCTTTTAAATAAATATTGGAATAATTTTGTGCAATTCAACGTTTCCAAGTTGATGCGATCGTAAATCAACGGTGCAAGCAGATATCTACATAGTTGAAAAAAGTCAATTTTAAAATTGCTTTATACACACTGTGCGGGAGCAAACTCAAAATTCAAATAAGCAACGCAAATGACTAAAATGCAGAAATTGCCTTGAAAAGTGAAAGGCATTCAATGTGAGCGTACGAGCAAGCGCGACTCTTTGATATTTTGTTTAACCTTTGTCGCTCTTTTATTGTTGTTGTTGTTGTTTTTACTTTGTTAATGCGAGCTAGCTTTGCACATTTGACATTTTCCAACACAGACCGCACATTCCATGCCCGCCGCTGCATATTGCGTCTGCGCAAAATACTTTTTGCTATTGTATAGAATGTTTTTGGCTGTGAGTCGTCGTTGTCGGTTGTGCAACGCTTAAGACTCCGCTAGCGATAGCGACAGCGTCAGCGCGGCTGCTTTTGCTCTTTCGCAATTTGCAAGTTTGGCTTGGCTCGGCTCGCTTCGCTCTCTCACGACGGTCACACTCGACGCGGGGCTGTGTGCGTTTTCACACAGAAATTTCGCCAAGTTTGTGCTTATTTTAGTATTGTCGCGTTATTTAAACTCGTGTTTTGTTGTTCTATGCATTAACTTTGTGTCTTTCATTTTGCAGAAATCAACGCACGGCAAATAGTTTTAACTAACACTTGATTCAAAAAGGAAAAAGTTACAATTCTATTGGATTATTTTTTGGCCGCGCGTCTAAATTTGCAATTTTCCTGACCCCGCAACAGAGCGAAGAGCGCGCGCGTTTTCTTTGAACGCTCTCTCCCAGCCCACTTAAACAAAGCTTCTACATGATGTCGTCGGACCAACAGTTTTTTCTAAAATGGAACGATTTTCAAACGAATATGGTGACCTCGTTCCGTCACTTGCGTGATGAGAAGAGCTTCACAGATGTAAGTATTAAAATTTTAGAAAAATTTTATATTCATAGAAATCGTTGTTTTATACCACATCCATAATAAGTATATTTTATTATCATCTGAATGTTTCTTAAAATAGAACAATTAAAACCTTCTTCAATCTGATCTACTAAAATGAGATTGAAGAAGAAAACGAGATTTTTCCTAGTCACCTACAACACTTTTACTTGCTTGAACTGAACAACACACAATACAGTAACCATTCAATGTGGGCAACAATCGCATTTCAAATAGGATAGTGTAATAATTTTTGGTGTTTTTCAAACACCAACCCACGGCTGCTTACTCCATTCATACTTGCAATCTATCTACCTGGTTATCTGCCTTTATTTTTTTTCTACCTGACATTTCCCTTTTCTTTTGGCCATTCATATATTTTTTTTGTTATTTTATGCGGGGCAACTTGCTTTAAAAAGCTGGATGGGGGAAATGTATTGAGCCCTCTTACTGATTTTTTAATTTTTTTGGTACAGGTAACACTCGCCTGCGAAGGCCAAACCTGCAAAGCACACAAAATGGTGCTTTCCGCTTGCAGTCCGTACTTCAAGGCGCTATTGGAGGTAAGTTGGCTGACATTATATAAGCCGAGTAAAACATTCTAATTGGATTATTATTTTGTTGTATTTTAAGGAAAATCCCTCGAAGCATCCCATTATAATACTGAAAGATGTGTCCTACATACACCTGCAGGCAATACTGGAGTTTATGTATGCCGGAGAAGTGAATGTATCTCAAGAACAGCTGCCGGCATTTCTAAAAACGGCTGATCGACTCAAAGTGAAAGGTCTGGCAGAGACACCTAGTTCTATAAAGCGGGAGGGTTGATGGTATTTAAACAAATAAAAACAATTAAACGCAACTATAAGAAAAACCTATATATGCAAGCAAGAAAACAAAATTCCAACAAACGAAAGAAAATAGTGGAAAACATAGTAAACAAACATTTGAGATATAGACACAAAGTTCATTTCAAAAAATCAATGCACACCCACACAAAGTTGACAGATATACGATGGTTCAAACTGAAAAGTAATGTTTACGATTTTATGACTCCCCTGCCCTTGTTCCCCTTCCCCCTAGATCAACCAATTTGCAATAGGTCTGAACACTGTCGACCCATTGAATTTGATTTGAATCGTATTCTTAATTTCATCATAAAATAGTTTGTAATATAATATTCTTAAAATAAAAAACACACACACACACGAAAACACTGTATAAAAAGCAAAATATGGACATCCCTACAAAAAAAAAATACGCACTTTTGTAAAGTAATTAAAAGAGAATTCATAAAAATATATAGAAACATAATTATACTTTATATATATAGTGTGAAAAATGTGCAAGTAGAACGTTAAATATCATCCGCACGGCCGCGAATATTTACACCACATTCAATTAGATTTTAAGCCACTAACTAAAATCCATAACATGTCACAGTCTTAACACACACACACACTCAAGGACAGCAACAAAAATATTAAATACACCTAAACATCTTATTGAAAAATTTTAAGTACTTTAAATTGTTCTATTGTTCAACTTGCATCCCATAATATACTTGTAACAACAACAAAAACAATAACGTTTACCGTTTGCGATATAAAGATAGAAACTTTTACGTGAAGCTATCAATTCAACATAGTTTTTTTTAATGATAGTACACATAAAATTGATAAAAAAAAAAAACAAAAAATTAAATAAACAAAAATAACACAAACAAGAGGAAAAACGATACTTGAATATTATTACATAAAGTAAAATATTTATATGTATGTATATGTATACATGTGAGCATAGATTTAAACAACTACGATAAATAAACAGAATAATTCCAAAAATATTATAAGAATTTTGAAATACGTTCAATTCATATCTGTATACACACATAACTTTTGTTAGGTATTGGGGAAATTCAAATTTGCTAACTGTATAATCATATTTTTATTTAATTGATCTCTTCATTTTCTGTTAAGAGATGAGAAAACCAATAATTGTAATTCTTTGAATTTTATTTCTTTGATTTCGTACATAATATATCCATATGCTTCGTGCTCTCTATTATTATTATTATTATGTTCCTGTGACAATTCAACAAAATTGATAGCGCTTATCGCAAATTACACTAGTAGTTATATATATATATATATATATGTGTATGTTTTCTCTGCCAGATTTGTTAGCAGACACGATCGAAGAAGTGGCCTATTATTGCTTGAATTGTATTGTAATTTCAATTTCAATTCCAATTTAAAAACTAATTTTACATTATGCTAGATGTGTTCATATAAATTTAATTGTTAAAACAATACGCGTTGCGCGTATTGGGTTCGAACGGATCGGTGCGCATTTTCTCCTGATTATCCTCAACGTAACGCGTTACGTCTGCAATGAGATTGGGTCGCTCCGAGGCGCTTGGCGCGCACGGTGACCAAATTTTGATATCGTGATCGATGCCGCTGGTGGCCAGCATGCAAATACTTGGATGTGGCTGCACACAGTTGACGATGGCACTGTCGGCGCGGTAGACGGCGCGTATTTTGGACGTCTCACCCTCCCAGATGTAAAAGTTACCATCGTCGGAGCCGGCGGCAATGAACTCGCCATTCTGGCCCAAATAGTTGGCCTCCTTGATGTCCGTCGTGATATTGCAATGGCCCACATAGCGCTGCTTGTAATCCTTGGCGGCACGTCGCAGCGCATACTCATCGTCGGTGAGGCGCAGACAGCGAATTCCGCTCTCAATTAGCACCGGCTCATGCTCGGGCGTCTGGACCATTTCTGGCGGTTGCACCTGCCGATACTCGTTGATGTCCTTGTGCAGCATGAGCACACCATGATTGTTGGCAAAGCTGGGAAAACGCTGTATCAGCTCCCGCAGGCACTTGTCCGCCTCCTGCGGCCGGTGCAGCTCGAGCAGAGCGCGCGCCAGCCGAAAGTGCGCCTTCACATAGGTGGGATCCAGACGCAATGCTTCGTGGCAATCTCTTAGCGCCGCATAGATATCACCAAACCAGCCGCGTCGCATCAGCGCCGTGGCCCGATTCAAATAGAGCACCTCGCCCTGCGGATATTCGGCCAGTGCCGCCGAATACACATCAATTGCGGCCAGCAATTTTCCATTTTCCAAATGCTCGTTGCCCAGCTTCTTGTGCTGCTCAATGCCCGTTGGCAATGTGCGGCGTTTTTGCTCCTTTTTGCTCGCCCGTATTTCGGACTTTGCCTCAGCACCGTCAACTCCCGGTGCCCCGCTCTCCTCCAACTCCATTTCCATGGGCGTCGGCGACGAGGTCCTGTACTCGGGCAGCTCGTAGAACTTTGGTGGCGTCGCATTGTGTAGATCATATCGATAGATGTGCTCACAGCCCATGTTCACCAGCAGCTCCGTGGCGTTGTAGTCGTTGAACGTCAGATAGGTAACCGTGCGCGATTCGTGGACAATGTTGCGATTGATGTTCTTCACAATCTGGCCGGGCGCATAGTAAGACACGCAACTGCTTGCTGTAAAGTAAACACAGAGCTGAGTGAGTTCCTCAGGGAGAGGTGAGGGAAGGGACATTACCTTCGCCCGGCAGCATCCGGCGATCAAAGACACGCGCAAACGGATCATTGGCGCCCACCGCCAGATACTCGGTTCGCCTCGGATTAATCGCCAGGCATTTGGCTTCCGTCGTGGACTCGACCTGGGTGCACAGGCTCAGCAGTCGGACGCCACCCGTCGCCGGTTGCTGATCGTCGGGACCGCGACAGCGATGCGCCTCGCGCATATCCAATTGCAGCACGCTGCCATCCTCGCCGGCGGACCAAAAGATGTGCGGCGAATCGGGCGCGGTGGCCAGACGCTTCGCACGCATCGTGTGACAATTGCAGGTGAACAACGTTTCATTGCCGTGATTAATGTCGTACACATAAATGTATTTATCGGCGCCACAGGTGGCCACGATGCTGTTGTTGTGCCGCGGCAGAAATTTCACTGAGAATATGTTGCCCAAATGCTTCGTGTTGATCGTTTGGACGCGCCGCTTCCGAAACGGATCCCAGATCATCACCTTGTAGTCATCCGAGCCGGAGGCCAACAACAACCCATCGCTAGTCCATTCCAGACAGTTGACACAGCCCTCGTGACCCGTCAGCAGCGCCTCTTGCTCCAGTCGATCAATGTACGCCGGCGAGGCCTGCAGCCGGCGCCGCAGCTGCTCGTCCACATCGCAGCCGAACTGTTGACGCTGCCAGTGCAACGAGCTGGCATTCAAGGGCGTTCGCTGCGCGGCGCTCTCGTGGCGTTGATAACGCGAACTCGAATATTTGGTGCGCCACAGCGGTTCATCGCCCGACATTATCTACGTGGTGCGAATTGTTTGGGGGATTATGAAACTTGCTCAATTATGATTATTGCATGTTGCCTTGCCTTTGCCGTTTGCAGTTGCCCGTTTTGATTCGTTTCGCCTGCTGTGTTTGTTGTTTCTTATTTTTATTATTTTTGTTTTGTTCCTCGTGTCCCATACACGTTGCAACTGCCTGCCACTATAAATTTTCAGTGAAACAGGGTGACGTATGTATACAATAATTTGACATAAAAAGCATATTTTCCTATTGAGATTTTCAGCCACAACATGTTTTCAAATTTCATTGAATTTATTAAAAAAGAGAACTCGGTTGTAACGTGCCTGAGCCGCATAAGTGATGGGTGCAAAATTAAATCGTTACTAACCAATTTTACCGGTAATACCAGTGGCAGGCAAATTGCATTTATCGACACAAATATATACCACAAGTGTCAAGATATGATTTTTCACAATTTTTAAAATGGCACGGAGTATACAGGGGCTTAGTTAGCATTTCTTAACTTGTGTTTATTAAACAAATGGCTGCATATTTCGCCATTAAATTCGCTAGTTATGCTTGATCGAAAAAGCTGTTTGCAGCTTTTTTAAATTTACCTCATAATGAAGACACTGAGTTGTTGATCGATTCCTCGTCGATATGTTGAACACAGCGCTGCAGTTAGTCCATCGCTAATAATAATCAATAAACAGCAATTTTGGACAGCGAATTAGCAATTTGTGTATAAAACAAAAAAAAAAGGGAAAAATTGTATGCAAAAAGTGTGTTTGACAAAGAGACGGTGAGTGAAACATGTCCAACGAAAAAGTGGACGAGTGTGACAAAAATCAGAAAGCAGAACATACAAAACAAACAACAAACAGCGGGCCGCCCGATGAAGACTCCGAATCGGATGAGTATCAATCGGCGGGCGAGGGCGAGGACGATGACGAGACGACAACAACCACAACAGCTAAAACACCAACAACAAAAATAACTGCCCCCACACCTGCCCCAGTAGCCGATGACTGCATTGAGTATCCAATGCATTACAGCGTTTTCGAGAACGACATACGAACCCTGCAGCGGCGCCTGCTCCTAGCGACTGCCGCAACGGAGGTGGCCAGCAAGGACAGACACGGCAACACGCCGTTGCACCTGGCGGTGATGCTGGGCCGCACCTGCTGCATCCGTTTGCTGCTGGCCAACAATGCGCCCGTCAAGGTGAAGAACAATGAGGGCTGGTCACCGCTGGCCGAGGCCATCAGTTACGGCCACCGGCAGACGATTACCCAGCTGCTGCGCATGCTGAAGCTGCAGTCGCGCGAGCACATGGAGAGTCGTCGCGAGCGTCTGGTGCAGGCGTTGCGGCAAATGCAGGACTTTTACATGGAGTTCAAATGGGACTTTCAGTCCTGGCTGCCGCTGGTCTCACGCATCCTGCCCTCGGACATCTGCCGGCTGTACAAATGCGGCGCATCGCTGCGCTTGGATACCACGCTGGTGGACTTCAACGATATGCGCTGGGATCGTGGCGATATCTCGTTTCTATTCCGCGGCGAGGCGGCACCCAATGAATCCCTGGTGCTGCTGGACAATGAACAGCAGTGCTATCAGCGTCTGCGCTACGAGGAGTCCGACATGGAGGATGAGGTCGATGTGCTCATGTCCACCGACATCTTGGCCACCCAAATGTCCACAAAGACCATACAGTTTGCACGCGCCCAACGCGGCTGGCTGTTCAGGGCCAATCGCAAGGAACTGATTGGCGGGCAGTATCAATGCGAAATCTATACCATACAGGGATTGGTGCTGAAGCAGCGCAAGCGTCGCGAGCACTTGTCGAACGAGGACTTGCAAAAGAATCGCGCCATTGTCGAGACAATCACCAAAGGCGGCGGCGGCGGGGGCGGAGGCGTAGGTGGAGGCGGTGGCCAACAGACCGATTCGAATGCGGCATCAACACCTTCAACGGGCAGCAGCATCACGTTGCCAGAGCTGCCGAGACGCAGTTCGCTGCAGCCGCCGCCGACGCCAACGGTAACGTGGTCGCAGTATATTGATGCGCCCGTTGGCAAGTGCCCGCAACTGGGCCGCACTCCGGTCCACAAGCAGTCCAATAAAACGCTGCGCGCGACTGTTGCGATGAGCGCTGATTTTCCGCTCAGTGTGGACATGCTGCTGGATGTGCTGGAGGTGGTGGCGCCGCTCAAGCATATCAATAAGCTGCGCGAATTTGTCACGCTGAAGCTGCCCACGGGATTTCCCGTCAAAATTGAGATACCCGTGCTGCACACGGTCACCGCCAAGGTGACGTTCCAGAAGTTCGAGTTTCGCGACAATATACCCGCTAAGCTGTTCGAGGTGCCCGCCCACTACTGGGAGGATGTGCGACGGTTTCAGGACTTATGACCTAGCGACGAATCAGCGTCGTCGTCATCGTCGTCGTCCACATCATCAGCTGCCAATACGCCCAGCGTTGTCAAGCCGATCGATTTGAATCGCAACCGGAGAAGCAGCAATTGCAGCCGAGCGCCCATTCATGAATTTGATTGAAGAAAACGCTGCTGCAAATTCCCCTTTTAAACATCCTCTCTATCTATTAACGCCCTTTTTACCCGGCTTGGCTCAAGTTTGATGTATGTCATTAAGAAAATTGCAATTTTCACCATAAATTATCAATCAGTCCCCATTTTATAAAATGTTGTTTGTTTCTTGTCAATTAAAATGTAACGCTCTGAAAATTGCAATTTAGAACAAAACAGAAACCCAATTAAATTTGTTATGAACACATGTTACCAATATCATTTATTTATACGAAATTAACAAAATTTTCTAACAAACAAAAGCATAACAAATTTGATGAGGTGACTTTTTTGGTACAATGCATTAAGCTTAAATATTGTCAGCATGTTTTTTATGCATTTATCGGGCGCATTATTTATAAATGTACAAGTATTTATTGTTGCAAGAAGGCGTTACTTAAACATTCTGAATAGATTTGTCGTAACCCAATTATTTGTGACTCGTTTTCTCATTTCATTTCTTTATCATTTCATTTCCAATGAATCAGCGTAGAAATGAAGATTAAGCTGACAAGTGGTTTGCTTATCAATTCGAAAAAGAGTCCAAAGCAATTTTAAAGCGCTTATCTCAACAGTTTTCCATTAAGCCCCACTAAAAACAACACGCAGACACAAAATCAAAACGTAGCCAATTTTAATGTTCAGTTTGTTAATGTTAAAACAATTTTTAAGCGATATACAACAAAGTTGTACGTATTGTAATTTATTAGTTTTCTTTGTAGTTATTCTTGTTTAGTGCAATTATTATTATTATTATTTAAAGGTAAACAAAATCATAAAAATACACAACAAAAAAATACCTATATCATTTTTAGAAAGAGAGTATAACAAAACACTACTATAACTTAAGTTATTTATATTAAGATCAGCAAACGTCCGCAAACCGTTTCCTACAAAAAATTCATAATTTTCACAATCAGCAAAAGTATTTATACGACGAGTGCGCAAAACATAAAAAAAGCTTCACAAATTAAAACACTTTGTGTACACACGCATTTCCAAATTATCTTTTATTTTAGCTTGTAGCTACGTTATGTTTATATATTTGTTTAAAAACAATTTTAGCTAATATTTCTAAGTTGCGTTTTGCTCATATTTATAAAAGTTTATTTTGTTGTTGTGCATCAATTAATCATTTGTTAATCTGCTTTGACATTCAAATTCTATGCTATGTAACCAATATTAATAATATTAGTGACAGCAAAACATAAAAGTAATAATAAGATATAACAAACATAAATTGGTGTATTACAAATCCCAATCAATGGCTATTACAGTTTGTAACTTTTACTAGTTGAAAGCAAATATATATTTATACACAAACATACAAAAATGTAAACCATGAGCATTTATATTCGCTCACACACACACACACCTATCAGCTGTAAAATGAGAGCAACATTAATAAAGCAGTTTTATCTAAAAAAAAAAAAATAACTGCAGTTTGACTTCAATTTAAATTACGCGCTTATAAGCGTTTTACAGCACTACTTTTTTCTATCCAGCTGATTAAGCAATGTTGGCAATGTGGCTGACGCATAAAGTATCGGCATCGATTTTTTTATACGTATTTGACATAGTCCGACCATCACAAGTTTCTACTGTGCGACACATATATATTAACAGGACCTGGCATTTCTTAACATATATTTATTTATAGGTACATTTATATAAACATAGATATGATAGTTTCGCGTCTGGCGTTTCCGCTGAATGCAGCGTTTCACCAAATTGCCCGCAACAACAACATTGCTCGTCGCCAGATGTCGGGTATACATTACCGTAGTGGTGCATTTAAGCCAAAACCATCGGAAATGCCTTTTGGATTGTTCGCCATCTTGTGTGCTGTTGTTCCCGGACTCTTTGTGGGCGCCACCATTAGCAAGAACGTGGCAAACTTCTTAGAGGAGAACGATTTGTTTGTGCCCTCCGATGACGACGACGACGAGGACTGAGGAGTGTGCAACAGGAAGGAACGGTACATGGAGCATGCCCTAGTCACAATTGGATAAATGACAGCTCCGAGTCAGATTCCTCCCGTTCACCCACCATAAAGCCAACATTTTATTTACCTAACTCGACTTATTTTGCATTGTTAAAAGTTAAGATTCTATGTTATTGTTATTTGCTCCTTCTAATTAAACCAAATTTGCTTTTAATACTCGCTAAGATGCCAATGACGATTGTAATACCAATAAATAAAATTCACTAAAATATAACATTGTGAGCATGTGTGATTCATTATAAATTAGTATCTGAAAACACGATATAAATATAACTATATATATATTTTTATATATTTATATTCGATACGCACAATTCTTGCCCAGTTTTGTGCACGTTGTGCTTGATTTAAAGCCCTCCCAATATCCAGTTTTTAAAAATAAAATGCAATCTTATTGTGTTTTTTGCCGAAGTGGAATTTTATTTAATGAAATTTTCAGGGTGTACAAAGTTTTTAATCCGTTTTTTAACTGTTGACTGCTTGCTGGTGCGCATCTACAATATGGGTCAATATTTTGTTTGATTTGACCAAAGCAGTGGCGCTTACCTATTTGTCACAATGTTTGTTGCACAATTTTGCACAACTTGCAAAGTGCTTTCCAATTTGTTAACAAATATATCTTGAATTATACAAATTATTGTTTGTTTATATCGCTTTAAATATATATATATCTGCTATACATATTATGTATTTATGTGTGGGTGTATTGTTCTTATATTTGATAAAAAGTAAAAGTTTATCGCATAATTTTCATCTCTCTTCAGCAAAATACTCAAAAAACTCCTCAGTATTCCAAATCGGGTTTTGCTTATGTATTTTTTTTTTTGTATTTGTAATATTTTTTGCAGCTGTTTGCGTATATTTTATTTTGCAATTTTTTCAAATGTTTTTTCTTCCATTTTGTTTATTAAAAAAATATGAATTTCACTGCATGCTACATGCGCATGGCCTATTCTTTTTATTTTTATTCATTTGCTTTAATATATGGTGTAAAAACATCCTCATCTAACAAAAGGCTGAACGCAAATAATAAAAAATAACTTGGCGTCCCGCTCGTTTTACATTTTTTTGCTTTCTGTTTTAATATATATATATATTTGCAATTGTAATGTTTTATTCTTTTCTTTAATAAACATAAAAATTCTGCTTGATCGCATTTCCCCTTCTCTTCCTTACGTGTTTGTTTCGCGCTTTAGCGCCTTCATGTTTTCTTGTATTTTTCATATATGTTTTAATATATATATATGTATATTTTTTTTTTCAATTTTTTTACGTATGTTTTGCAATTTTTTTGTAAGTTTTTTTCATTTTGTTTTTATATTTGTTTGTTTTAAAATTGTATTTTTCTCAACATATTGATTTTTTGTTGGTTTTCAAAGTAGCAAAAACTTGACTCTCATATTCTTGCGGTTAATTTTGTTTTTTTTTTCTGCTCTAGATCTCGTTTACTTTTACATTTTTTCGTTTTTATTCATTTTAACATTTTTGCAATTTTTTTGTATTATTTTTTTCTTTTTTAAAAGTTGCTTTTTCTTTTGAAATGACAGAAAAATATTACATTTGACTTTCATGTTTGTTGGATGTTGTTTGAAAGGTGTGAAATATAATAGTGTACGAAAATTATTTAAAAGTTTTTGTGGTGTTGATGTAACAAGAAACTTGCCGACTAGCCCAACAATTTCAATTATTCGCCTGTATTTCTCACTATTTGCATTCATAATTATTATTTATTCTGCATTTTGTTTACGCATACAAAATAAAAATGTCTCAGTTCAAGCAAAAAAAAAGTATATATATATATATGTATATATAAATATCTATACATATAAATATAGATACGACGTGTAGAAAATGTTTTTAAATTTACAAATTTTTCGTGTTTTGTTTTTGTTATCCTTTTTCATTTTAGTTTAAATATGCAAAAGAATGAAATGTATATACATATATATAATAATATATATATATATATATATATTTAAAAAAATATTCTATGCGCCTGTTGCATTTGGTTTTTTTTTTTTTTTTGTTGTAAGCTGGTAGCTAATTTCCTCTGCGCTGAGGTCTTGCGTAAATGCGTTCGAAATTAAATGATTGAAATTGTTTATGTGTCGTTGCCCTATTGGTAAAGAATAAATAGTCGGCTCTTTGAATTATTGCTCTCTTCTTCTTTAGGCCTCAAGTTTGTTGTTCATCCTGTTCTTGTTATTGTTTTTGTGTCATTCGCTGCGTTTTTTCTTTGCTTGAGCATCAATATGCGAATTCTTATTTTTTTGTTTTTTTCTTTTTTATAATTTAAAGTGAATGAGTGAAAAAACTGTAAGAGGGAAACAATTAAAATCGAATTATAAAATAACATAAATGATGTACATACATTTTTGGGTGTCGAGTGATTTGTAAAAAATTTTAATCCGCTTTTGTTGTTCGAGCTTAGTTGGCGGGCTCGGTGACGCGATGCACCTGGAGCACAGCGACTGCCTCCTCCACCTTGGCCTTGAGTGCCTCCTGATCCTCCAACATGTGCAAAAGTTCCGAGTTCTCAATCTCCAGCAACATACCAGTTATCTTGCCAGCCAGCGTAGCGTGCATGCGCTCAATCATCGGATACAAACGCTCGCCCAGGATCTGCTTCTGCTCCTGTGGCTTGGCATTAGCCAGCAATGAGGCAATAAGCTTCTCTTGGTCTGTTTAAAAGGAAATTTAATGGGAGAGATTAGGAAACGTTACACGAGTGCCCAATGGATACCATTACTTACTTTTGCCCTGCAATTGTTGGGGCATTGGCTGTGCCTGCTGCATCTGCTGCACTGGCGGATTACGCATGTTGGAGGTGTACTTGTAGTTGGGAGCACGCTGCTGAGCGCCGCCAGCAATTTGAGCGCCAGCGATTTGCATGTTGGGAGCGGCAACCGATTGCTGGCCAGTGATGGCGCGAGCACCGGAGCTGCGCATATTGTTGGCGGCAGCGGCTGCGGCTGCTGCGGCGTGTGTGCCCTGCACCGGCTGAGGCTGTGCGCCGCGCGCACCGGCTCCCGACTGGCGGAACTGTGTCGGCACTGCACCGGTTGCGCCCTGGAAGCCACCAGCAGCGATAGAGGCAGCGGCCGCAGCATTAGCGGCCTGCACGCTCTGCACCGTTGAGGCGGGACGCATCTGTTGGGCCCAACGCGGCGGGTTGCGCATCGGGGTGGTCATCTGTTGGCTAAAGAAGCGCTGGCTTGGCGCCATGGTAGGCACAAAGAAGCCGCTGGCGGTATTTGGCTGGAATAACTGACCCAACTGCTGCATACGCATGCCGGTCATGTGACGCATATACTGCGATGCGAGGTGCGCCTTGCGCTCCTCCTTGCGCTGTGCCAGTGCCACGTAGAGTGGCTTGGTGCCAACAACACGGCCGTTCAGCTCAGTCACGGCACAGGTGGCTTCATTGGGCGAAATGAAGCAAACGAAACCGAAGCCCTTGGAGCGTCCCTCTTCGTCGGTCATGACCTTGGCCGATGTGATGGTGCCATACAGCGAGAACTCCTTACGCAGGCGCTCATCATCAATGGAATCGTCCAGGTTCTTTACGTACAAATTGACACCGAAAACGGACTCGTGTCGCTTCTTCTTGAGCTCCTCGAATTTGCGCTTCAGCTCCTGCTGGCGCTCAGCCTTCTTTTGGGCACGGGCAACATACAGGGTCTTGCCCTCGCCCATATCTTTGCCATTAAGCGCCTGCACGGCGGCCTCAGCAGCTTCTGTTGTCTCATAGGCCACGAAGCCAAAGCCCTTGCTCTTGCCATCTTCCTTGGACATGACCTTTTTAATAAAAAATAACATGAATTAAATAATGTATAAATAATATATTATGATGCATTAACATACTTTGTAGCTGGTAATCTTGCCGTATGGCTCAAAGAATTCCTTCAGCTTATCATCGTCAAACTCCTCGGTGAAGTTCTTAATATAGACATTTGTGAAGAGTTTGGCCTTCTCGCCCAGCTCCTTCTCGCGTTCCTTGCGTGGAATGAATTTGCCAACGTATACCTTCTTGCCGTTGAGCAACATGCCGTTCACCTTATCGATCGACGTATTCGCTGCCTCTTCTGTTTCGAAATGTACAAAGCCGTAGCCCTTTGAGTTGCCCTTTTCATCGGTGGCGACTTTACAGCTCAAAATGTTTCCAAACGCGGAGAAAGTGTCATAAATGGCCTTGTTATCAATGGCCTTGTCCAGGTTCTTGATAAACACGTTGCCAACTCCGGAGCGGCGCAGTGAAGGATCGCGCTGCGACCACATAATGCGTATGGGCTTGTTGCGAATCAAATCAAAATTCATTGTATCCAGAGCACGCTCAGCTATTAATAGAGAACAACTTCTTAGAGTACTCTTCAATTTACAAGTAAAATATACACAACGAAAATGAGAAACTCTTATCTTCGGGGAGCCGAAGATTAAAACCTACTACAGAGACATTCTTTTATATGGCTATAATATATTGTTTGTACAAAATTATCAGATTGCTTGCATCCGCATTTATTTACGCACCCAATGAAAAAATTGCAACATTGCTCACTTAAAATTTTTTAATTAAATGTGTGATAAAAATATATATAATGTATATATAATTTTGTAACTTTTCTTCTTCTGCGTAAAGCTATATATTGCCTTAACGCATGGTAAGTCAAGATTGCTTTCGCATTTCTTTGGCAACTTTGAATCTTAGTCGGCTCAAAAAGGAATATTTCTGACCAACCAATGGGTAGAAGTTGCCTGAAACAATTGATTAAATACATTACCAAGTAACTGTAACGCTTCTACTTCTGCAAATGACAGCTGTGGACTCATTTGCATGGTAAGTTGCGTGATTTATTCTGGCAGCTTTGAATCTTAGTCGGGTTCAAAATGGAAGACTTTTGACCAACCAATGGGTAGAAGTTGCCACACCCTAAACTAATTGTGAAATATGTTAAACTGTTGCGCTTCTACTTCTGTAAATGAGAATTGGTGCCTCATCCACATGGTAAGTCACGTTGCTTGATCTGGCAACTTTGAATCTTAGTCGGCTCAAAATGGTTTAAATAATTTGACCAACCAATGGGTAGAAGTTGCTTGTTTCGCCCTAACCTCAAAAAATAAAAAAAACAATCAAATAATAAAAAAAATAAAAACCATCCAAATTATAGCAGACAGCAGTTCAGTAAACTTTGCGGTATGTGAAGAATGACGGTACAATGACTACGCTTTCACACAGCAGACACCAGGGACGGGGGTCGCGCTTGCCTTAATTCAATAAAAGCCAAAATGTAAACGACCTTTTAGCAGTGAGCTCAACAACAAATGCTGAGAGAAGCGCAGTTATTATAGTTGTTGCGGTGAAAGTTTAAGTTTGTTTTCGTTTGCTCAAAATAAAAAGAGAAACATGGCCTAAAGTCGTCTTGGAAATGCTTACTGGACTTTGGCATGCCAAGAATTTACACGTGCTAATGAATGAGCGGCACTTGAATGAACGATGATGGCCTTGCATTTTACATATAAAAAAAAAGTGAAAGCAAAACAACAAAAAGTTGTTTTTCCCCTTTTCCATAGGAAATGTTGCCACGGCGACACTCAAAAATAAATGTAAAAACGTGCAAAAATTTGCTAATCGAATATAACCTATAAATAGACAAAAAAAAAAAAAAAGACACCAAGCGAGTTTCTCAAATGTTTAAAAGGAGCGCGGGGTATAAACAATAAACACATGTTTATGACACATACACATATCGCACACATACACACAAGCTGTGTACATTTCTGTGAGTATCACTTGGAAACAATTATTGCAGGCAAAACTAAACTGACGACATTATAAGGGCGGCGATAAGCAATTGTTAAAGTGAAATATTATAGCATCGGAATTGCAATTCGTATAGAAACTTCCAGTTGTGTGATGACTACAGAGACAGCTGTTTATTCTTCTCCTTTTTGTTCTCTCTTTCACTTTCAGACGCAAAAACTGGAATTTCAAGACACACATACAGAAGCAAGCGAGCGTTCTAAGTATGACTGTGTGATACGAACAAAAAAAATTGCACACGTGTTTCCTTACTTGTGTCACTGTGTTGGCAATGGTTGCATGTATGCATGATAATGTATAATGTACATTTTATAATGAATTGAAACCATTACTCACCATCGGCTGGCTGCTGGAAATTGACGTAGGCATAGCCCAATGAGCGACGGGTGCAAACGTCGCGGCAGACGCGAATAGACAGAACTGGCCCAGCAGTGGAGAATTTCTCGAAGAGTCCAGCTTCATTGATATCCTGGTGTAAATCACCCACGTATAAAGAAGCCATTTTTAGTGATTAGGCCCTCCTGGAATAAATATTCATAAAATCAAGTTTTAGTTCAGTTATATTCATATTATAGATATTCTATAGAAACGGTTTTTACTTCTGTCCCCCGCAACCTGATTCGCAAAAAAAATTAAAAAAAGAAATAAAATAAATAAAAAAGCGGCGTGCTTTTTGCTTTCAGCTCTACTGCTGCATGTGTGTCCGTGCGCTCGCTCTGTGGCAATACTGACGCATGTGACAGTTAAACGGGCGGTCGATTGGTCGACATGGCAACACTGCGCGGCGGCATGGGCATGTGCTTTGTTGTTGCCGTTCTTCCTTCTTTCACACACCAATACGAACAGCTAGAACGCATGTTGGAAAATTTCCACATGCGCGCAGACACACACACACACATGCAAACTTTAGGCCCGCACCCGAATCTTTAATTTACTCCAATTTTAATACTAAATCTTAAGTAATATTAGTGCACACAATACAAGTTGCAAATCATGGAGTGGGCTGGGTCTTTGTTCGTTTTCTTTAGCAATTTACTGCGCTCTTTTATGGACGACAGCTTACGTCGCCATCTTGCGTGGCACACGACGAATCACATTTCACAAGAAAATTTCGATTTTGCTTTGCCGCGTGTCTTCGTAGTTGCGATCGTACTTACGTTTTCAACACTTGCTCGAATTTTTTGCTACTTTTTACAATTTTTTTTTGTTGCTTTTTATATTTTTAATTTTTTTTTTTTATTTTTTTAAGATTTTTTTTCTTCACAAAAAATATGTGATAAGTCGTGTGCTGAGCGAAACCACGACCGCTCACTTAAACGGACTCTACTCGACTCGCCAAATTTTACTCTCGCCTAACCTAACGAGCAAAGCAAATACAACTCGCTACATTTTGCTCTCGTTAAACAAAGCAGAGTGTAACTCGTTTCGTTTTTGTTATTTCTCAACATTGCTTTAGAATTAGCCAACACTGATTGTACAAAATTCATACAAATCTTGCTAATATGCAACATTCCCGCAATGCAAATATATTTAAAAAGTCGAAAATATCTCGATTTTAACTGTCTGTTATATAGATAATTTTTTTTCAAGTGTAGAAACTCAAAGAAGCACTATTTACACATAGATATAAAATTATGTGTTTAATTATGTCTACATTTTGATTTTATGGAAAGGAATAAAAAATTTGTGGGTTTATAAAAAAAGAACAACATATCTTGGTCGGCTGTCAAATTCTTTTCTGATTCGCTTATGTATTGCTCAATAAACTTCTTTATTAATTTATATAATTTTTTATTTCTATATAACTTACCGCTTGAAAATTAATGACAAGGACACTGCGCGATTGTCTCGGACGGTTCACTGCTGTGATCCAAATGTACTCGAAAAATTAACGATTTCTTTTTGTTTTTTTTGGCTTTTTTGTATTTTATACGAAATAAACAACACTCAAGCAAACCGAACAAATGACTGCATCAAAACAATTGTTTAATATTTTTTTTAAATTTTTTTTTTGCGGCTAATAAACCTATTTTTTAATTTCTTCGTGTGTCTCCTAATGAGGTGGCAGGCAGACTGGCGACGAGCTTCACCAACAAGTCAACATTTTTTAATGCCGGCATCGCCTACTTGGAGCTTCAAACTTCAAACTTTTTGGGAAAGCAATTTGCACGTTCGACATTTGTTAAATTTACGTCTGAATCAGCTGTCAGCGGCTTCAGTTTATTTTCGTAATGTCAACTGATATAGCCGGTGTTTACGGTTGTATTATTTCATTTCCTGAAGTAGGCACAATATAAACAAAACTGAAATCAAATAAAGTATGCACTTATGTATAAACATTTATTTAAGGGTTTATTTTACACATAATGTTTAATTCTTAAAGGTTTTTTTTCACTTTTGCATGAGATTTTGTTTGCGTTCAACTCGATTTTGATTTCGTGTAGATTTTCATAATACTAAATTTAAATTGTATTTATTTCTTATTGAATTCTGTCTAATCTATGGTTAAATTTAATTAGACCTAATTTGTTTTTTCTTTATCTTTTTCCATAAGTTTGTTTATGTGTAGTATACCTCAAATATATATTTTTTGTATGCATAACATGATTTGTAATTTTAATATTTAATTTTGTTGTTATTTTAGTTCAAGTACAGTACATATATTTTTCGAAAATATATATAGTTATATGTATTAATGTAGTAATAGCTAATAATAATAATTGGAACTGAAGCTTAACTCTATACAGCAAAGTTTTATCAATTGTGTCGATTAAATGTATTGTAATTTTATACTTTAATACGTTTCCCGATTTTTCAGCCAATAAATTTAAACAATAGCATCAGTTTAATGTTGTAATACTTTCAAATGCCAAATCGAGAAACAAAGAAAATCTTGTTTCAGTTATGTTTTTACCTATTTCAACAATAAACTGCCATTGCACAATTAAAACCTGTATTCAGTTGCATTTTTTTTTGTTGTTGCATATATAACTATATATTCTTTTTTAAATGCCAAAAACATTTGTTATTGAACATTTTTGATATTTTGGCAGTGGCTTTTCTCAAAGATTAACAAAAAACAAAAATTGGGCCTAAAAAACTGGCAGCTAATTTTCGGCTTAAAACAATGAAAAAAATACCATTAAGAGAAATAATAAACAGTAAACGCATCAAGTGCCAAATGCTCAGTTTCAAGCTGTCGCTCCGTTTGTGGTGGCAGCTGCAGCATCGCCACCCCACTCCACCAAATACTGCACCTGCCCATTGCCCATGCGCCGTTTGGCCCGTATGGCAAACGATTCGCCGGCATCGATGCGATTCATGGCCCCACCAAAGTATCGGTTCACCGATTGCTTCAAGTCCAGCATTGAGTGTCCATTGGCGGCCGCACCACTGCTGTTGCTGCTGCTGCCATTGGTCGCCGTTGAGCTGGTGGAGTTCCGCCGACTGTTCGGCGGTGTATTGCCGCGCGACTTCTGTGGCCGCTGGCGCAGTAGACGGCCGTGCGTTGGTTTCTCGGGCGGCAGCAGTGGTGCCGGTGGCGGCGGATGCAAATCTTTGGCATATATGGGAAAGTAGTGGCTGGGTATAGGATTGATTGTAGTGGTGTTGATCACCTAAATAAAAAATAACAGTTATGCATGAATATATTTAAAGTCGGCCAAAATATCTGCGTGTACCCACCTCAATGGCCGTGGTCAGGCGGCGGGTGCGACGTCGGCGCACCTCTTGATTGGGACCAATGGTAATATCTTTGGCACTCAGTCTTCGCTTTATGGTGCGCACCATGCGCGGCTGTTGTGCGGCCGCTGACGCCTTGGCCAGATCCATGCTGCTCAGCTGCTTGGCGCTCTTCAGCTTGAAAATGCTGTTGATGATGCCGGCAACTCCGGCGGCGCCGGCGCCAACGCCTCCATTTCGCTGCTGTGCCGATTTCTTGGGCGTGGCCATTAGAAAGGGATTATTGCGACCGAGGAAATTGGCCGGCGGCGGTATAATGAGATCCAGCGAGCTGGTGCCACGGCTGCTGCTCGAGTTCTCATCGGAAGAGAGATCACAGTTGCGGCTGTTGTCGTAACGTTTCGACAAGCGGAATGCCTTTCGTTTTCGGCTATTGCTGTTGTTGTTGCTGCTGCCGTTGGCAGTTGGGACATCAAGTCGAGGTGGCGCGGGCGCCAACAGCTTGCCAGGCTCACCATCGTTGGCATTATCATCGGCCAGATCGGGCGTGCACTCCTGCGCTTTGTTTACCTGAGGGAAATAGTTTATTGGTATCTTAAATTTGTTTGGGCATCATATTTTATAACAATTTCTACCTGGTTGTCTCCGTTCTCTGGCGCGGGCTGCTGATTGCTTTGTTTTTTGGCCTTTTCCATAATCTGCTTGATGGGTATTTCATCTTCGCTAGTATCGACCTCGGCCTCTGCCTCGACGGCCGCTTCCTCCTCGTCATCATCCGTATGAAACTCGTACACATCCTTGGTAAGCATCGAGGGCTTGGGCTTTGCACTCATTTTGATCACTTCCGGGTCCTCTTCGGGCATCAGCAGCAACTTGAACTTGCCCACCAGTAGCTCATCGCAAAGCACTTCCTCCGGCTGCAGAAATACACGTGGCGTCAGTGGAGGACCGCTGTGCCGCAGCGCATAGTAGGCGGGCGCTCTCTTAAACTCGCGTCCACAAACGAAACGATCCGAATTGTCCTTGAGCGTTTGCTTGATAAGCTCCATTAGCGCCGTCTCAGGCAACTGGCGCCATTCCTCGCAAATGGGCAGATGATGCCGCTGCTCCAATATAAACGGCCAAATGTCTTTCAACAAATGGTGATACTTCTGGTGCTGATGCTTGCGCAGATTGTACAGCGTTATGTGCAGCACGTCCACCCAATCAATTTGCAGACGACGCGCAAACTCAACTCCATCATTGCACACAGTGCAGCAGAAAACATAGAAGCTGTGGAAATAGTATTTGAAAAGTTAATGAGGCTATAATTTTCATGATGTTAGTTTGTGTATATAAATAGAAACTGTTTTTATCTGTAATTATGTTCACTAGCTAAAGAAATATTAAAACCCTTTCAGGAGGCATTGTATAATAAAGGACTAGAATATGACATTTCAATGCCATTAAATATGTAACATCTTTATTCATTTAATAAATAAATTAATTTGCCTCTCTGTCTATCTGTTTTCACGTAACAAACAATGTAACAAACATTAACAAGAATTTGCATAAAAATAAACAAAATTCAATGTATATATCTTTATATAGAATATTTGCTATTTAGATCACCGAGAATGTCCAAACCGAAACTTTGTTTATTTTAAAGATCCGAAATTTAATTAAACCAATTTTTAAAAATTTTTGTTTTTGATTTACCCTCATAATTCTAATGCTTAAATGCAAAATTTAGCTCTGGTAGGACAAACAGTTTCAACATGAAAACTTTAACTGAAAACTTTAACGACATATCAGTGGTTCGGAAAAGTTCGAATAGGTATAAAACAAGTAAATATTAAGAGATCATTGATCGGAACGGAATTAAGATTCGTTTTGGGGTGATCGCCTTGGCACACTTACATGTCGCCGCGCAGCAGCTTGCGCTTAAAGTTCTGCATGCATTGGGTGTGAAACCAGTTCCTGCACTTGCAGCACTGCAGCATGTTGTGATCAAATTTGCCCGGTTTGCCGCAGTAACAATAAATTTGCTCCTCGTTCACGCGATGCTTTTCATCCCAGCTGAGCTTGTCCGCCTGTGCAACAATAGATAATTAACAATAATGTGCATGTTGTGGCAATTAATTAAACTCACATGATACGGCAGCTGTCGGCAAATTCCAGCTGGTTTGTTCGCCTCAAGTGCTGGCTGCACTTTCATCGGTTTGGAGCAACGTTTGCAGCACCAGATGCCGCTGGCAATTTCGGTGGTGCAACCACGATGATAGCCACGGCCGCAGCGCTCGCATATTTCGACGACATCCTCGTGCTGGGCCCGCTTGCAGGCCACGCACATGGGTCCGCTCTGATTGGCGGCTCTGCTCGGCTCGTTGCCCAACTTGCGCAGCTTCTCCAGCTCGCACCATTGCTCCGACTTGTCGTCGAAGCGCACCAGATACTGCTGCTCTGATTGTGCGATTATTGTGCCCAAATAGAAGCGTCCATCGTTGCACTTGATGAACACATCCTCCTGCAGGGCATAGCTAATCGGTGCCGGGCTTGGCGCTGCCGGCGGTGGTGTGGGCGGTGTTGGTGGCGTCGGTGGTGCTGCGGCAGCCACTGAAACCTCAGCCGCCTGCTCAATGCTCTGCGTGACCGTGTTGAAGCTCTGCTTCAACTGTGTCGTTGGCGAGAGCACACAGCAGCCTCCGCCACCGCTGGTGCTTTCCGGTGATTTTAGGGGCGAACCCAACGTCTCTGGCGTTGTGGGCGGCGTGTGCGGTGTCGTTGTTGTCGAGTCCGGCTCATCGATGACCATAACAGCGGCAGTGGCAGCGCTGCTGCGACCATTCGAGCAGCTGCTGTTGCTGTTGCTGCCGCTACTGCTGCTGCTGCTGCAGCTGCTGTCCGCTGTGCTGCTGTCGATGAGCGGCAGCAGCGCCTTGTGCTGGATAGCAGGTATAATGGGCGAGGGCTGGCAGAGGTTGGGTTCCGTGTAGTGATTGTTAATGCAGATGTTAATGCGATCGAGCACCACGGTTGATGAGGGTGCACCGCTGCCAAGCGCAACATTGTTATTGTTGTTGTTGCTGCTGCCGTTGTTGTTGTTGTTGTTGCTCACGGGCACCAGCGGCGGCGGCTGCAGCTTGGGCTGCAGATTAGTCGCTGCTGTGTAGTAGGCATTAACCGGCGCATACAGCTCTGTGGCAGGCGTAACGGCTGTCGTTGATGTGGGCGTGGCATACAGCTGATTAAGCTGCTCAGTGGTTTTATTGAGACTATAAACATTAGGTGCTGTGCTTATAATGCGAATGTTGTTAATGTTATTGGCCTTAAACGGGCTCGACTGCATCGGCTGTTGTTGCTGCCCTGTGTAGTTGTTGGTTATTTGAATGCTGCTGGGATGAGTTGTTGTTGCTGCAGCTGCAGCAGCGGCAGCTGTTGCTGTTGAGTTTGCATAATAACGCTTGGCGCCAGCGAGTGCTGGCGGTAGCCCGCCGCCAGCGTTTGTCGCTAGGTGCGGTGCAGGAGGTGGCGGAGGCGGCAGTATTTGATAGGTCAACCATTGTTGTGGAGTTGGCGTTGCTGCTGTTGCCGGTTGTGTTAAATAACTGTATGCGTGTGTTGGTGCGGGAACAGCGCCACCAAATTGCGGCGCCACATTTTGTGGCGTGTTGCTGTGGTCATGTGGTTGCAAGTGAAAATGGTTGTTCATCATTTGGATTACTTTATTGTGCAGTTTCTTTGTGCGCAGTCTTTTCTAGATGTGGAAAGAAAACCAAAACAAACAATTGTTAATTTTTGATACACAATTTTTCGTCTGTCTGTCAACAACAAACTGGCGCCTTTTTCAAGCAATTTGTTGCTGCTTACATACGCACACACACTCACTCAAACACACATACATATACAGAATTGAGAGCACTGAATACCGTTTGCGGGCCCTTTTGTATTCTACTTCTTACCTACATATTTTTTTTCTCATGCAGTCGTGCACGACGAACCGCAATTTTAAACGTGCTTTTACGTACCTTTTATTGTGTTTCAACACATGTATTAAATTAGTATATCATTAAATTATATTCGTTTATAAGATTTAAGTAATTTTGTGCATAGTTTAGCATTATTTTTAATCAAAACACACTAAAACAATCACTTGATTCGGCAATTAAAAGTGTCAGCCATTTTTCAGGGCATATGCACACAGTGTTAGCGAATGACCTGTGTTAACTCAGCAGTGTTGGACAGCGCAATTGTATAAAGACCCTTTATATATTTTTAATAAATGCGAATTTGTAACACATATACTAGTTAACATAAATAACCCAGGTAAACAGGGATAACAAATTAAACAATTTTTTTATTGCCAAATAATTTTAAAATTCAAATGTAAGTATTGTTGTCTCGCGCTAGAATATACCAGCAGGTACTCGATACTTTAAAAACTATATAAATAGCTGCAGCGTTGTCTCCGATAGGTTTTTGCCAGTCAGCTTCGAGACCGATAGCGATAGTCAGTACAGAGGAAGAAGAAAAGTATTTTTTATTCGTGAAATTCAACAATTACGCTGTGCATTAAATCGTTGAAATCAGAGAATCAGCTAAATAGTTGCGCAAAGTGTTTGTCAAATACAATAAAAAGAAAGTGGAAAACAAGTGAATAATATTTGCTTTGTGAACTTAAGACGTTTATTAATAAAGAAAACAGCTGTAAAGTGTTGCGGTAGGTAAGATTCACACTCACACACACATGTATATATATGGTAAAATATATGGTGACTGGATGTGGACTGTGCCCATAGTGAAAATTTATATTAATTTTTAAAATTTTTATCCCCCTTAAAACTTTTACACAGTTAATTACGTTGATTTATATGTCCAAAACGCGTGCAAGCCTTAAAGCCGTGCAACTCAAGCACGAATCAACCGAAGAAGAGGAGGAGGACGAGGAGCAGCAGCAGCGACCACGTCGCAATATGCATACAGTTGGTGAAACTGGGAGTGGGGTGCCAGCCTTTTTGGCTAAGCTCTGGCGCCTCGTTGAAGATCCGGATACAAATGGTTTAATTTGCTGGAGCAAGGTAGGCCGCCATATTGTTTATTTACATCTCATTTTGTGTTTTTCATTTGGCATGGCAACAACAACAACAACAACAACACGCAGGTGGTTAACATATACTTTGACACGACTTTCACTACGTCATCGTTGTCTGCACATTTAATGTTGTTGTTGCCACTGTGTTCGGTCGCACGTATGCAATGTGAGGAGTGCTTTTTCTCTCGCTTATGTTGTTGCTTTTGCCATTGTCGATTTGCATGGGCCGTGGACCGTAGGCCGTGAGTGCGTACGTGCGTGCCCTCCATCGAATGCATCTCTGAAAATTTTTCCATTTGTCTGCTCCCATCTGTCCGTCTGTCTGTCATTCATCAAATCAATTTTGTTTTCCTGCCCATTCTGCTTTGAGTTTGATTTCGCTAAGTGTAGATAAGCAAACTTTTATTTTTTTGGTGTTTGCCACTTCCAAGTGTGGCCTTATAATTAGATAATTTTTAGGCTCCGATATCGTAATACTTTTATTCGGCGCTCTTATCACACGATGCGGTAAAAAGTGAATTCTAAGCTTAAATTGTGGGAAATATAAATATCGCTTAAAGCTACAATCATAAATTGTAGTATTTAAAAATGAATATAAAGTAAGCTTATTTACCAATTGAAAATGTTAAACTTTAATTATAAATTACAAACAAATATTCATAAATTAGTGGCATAGATAAAATTAAGAAAATAGGATCCTTTACCAATTTGGCGTTTCGAGATTGAACTATTTAAAATCGATTGATAAGTGTCTTTCCAGTATAATTGATAAAACGAAAATTTTATATTATTCCTTATTTATTTTGCCAAGAACGTTTTAATTTAAAGCTGTTCATAAATTTGCATTGTTATGTTAAGGTGTTATAGTTATATATAATATAAATTTAATTTATGTTTATAAATATAACTTAAATTGTTTCTCTTTCCAGGATGGCCGTAGTTTCATCATACAAAATCAAGCGCAATTTGCGCGCGAGCTTTTGCCATTGAACTATAAGCACAATAACATGGCTAGTTTTATAAGACAATTGAATATGTGTAAGTAAAAAACGACAATAATCAATGACAATCAAATTAATCTGAAGTGCATTTCAGATGGATTCCATAAGATCACCTCCATAGAAAATGGCGGCTTGCGATTTGATCGCGATGAGATTGAATTTTCGCATCCGTGCTTCAAGCGCAATTATCCGTATTTATTGGATCACATCAAGCGCAAGATATCCAATACGAAGAGTGTGGATGAGAAGAGCGTGCTGAAGCAGGAGACCGTCTCAAAGGTGCTCAGCGACGTGAAGGCTATGCGCGGCCGTCAGGACAACTTGGACTCACGTTTCTCGGTGATGAAGCAGGAGAACGAGGCCCTCTGGCGCGAGATAGCTTCGCTGCGCCAGAAGCACGCCAAGCAGCAGCAGATTGTCAACAAGTTGATACAGTTTCTAATCTCAATTGTGCAGCCGTCGCGCAATATGTCCGGCGTGAAGCGTCACATGCAGCTGATGATTAACGATACGCCGGAAAATGCTCGCAAGCGCAATGCAAGCGAATCGGAAAGCGAAGGCGGCCCGGTCATACACGAGCTGAGCGAGGAGCTGCTCGACGAGGTGATGAACCCACACAGTCCCTATGCCAAGCAGTACGATGGCGAGAGCGTCTCTCCGCTGGCCGTGGAGCGACCACGCTCCAACATGAGCATCACCAGTTCGCAAAATTACGATTACTCGAATCAGAGCGCCGAGGATTTCATTGCTACTCAGCTTTTGCATAGCGCTGGTGAAGCTGGTGGCACCAATATGGCTCGCTCGCCGGGCGGTGGCCAACAAGTGCTTTACACGGTCACCGAGGCACCCGATTCGCATGTCCAGCAGGAGCAGCACATGCTGCCCAGTCCCAACAGTCTCCACAATAGCGATGAGCAGCTGAACGTGCTCACCACGCCCATGGTGCGCGAGCAGGAGGCGCGCAATCGTCAGCTGCTCAAGGAGAAGAACAAACAGCGTCGCAATGCAGAAATTATTGGACAGGTGGATTTGGACATGTCGCCGAAGTCTTCGCGTACACGCTCGCAGACAAAGGATCAGTCACAGGTCACGGTTATGCCGCAGCCGGTGCTGGTAAAGACGGAGCCGGAGCTGAGCAATGTGACGGGCGGCAGCATGCCCATCCTGTTAGATCAGCCGGAGTCCACTAATGCCGATCTGTACAATGTCAACTTTATAAGCAATGATATGCCAACGAATATCTTCGAAGTAAGCTAAAATTTATATATATATTTTTTAACTGTTATTAAGCATAACTTTTGTGCTCTGCAGGATGATTCGTTGATGTCCAGCGCTGGCATGGATGAACAAGCTACCAAGCTGGATCAACAACAGCAGTTTGGACGCTCCACTGTGAACAGCGGCAAGTTTGCTAATGTGCCGATCAACTTTGATTTGTCCAGTAACAATAGCAACAACAATGAGAACCCATTGCTGACCGATGCGAATTTGGCATCCACTTCAAAAGCGGCTGCTGCTGTCAATGATATCAACGATGAACAACAGCAACAACAACAGAAACAGCAGCAACAACAACAACAAGCAATGACCGTGGCCAAATATACAGGCGATAATATAGCCGAGACACAGTTGAGTGTTATTCCCGTGACGAAGCCAAAGACGCTTGGTTGCGAATTGATAGCTAATCCTAACAATAATCCTTCCACTGATTGTTGCAGTGAAGAGGTTAGCGGTCATTTGGAAAATATGCAAGATGAGCTTGACACACTCAAGGATCTGCTACGCGGCGAGGGGGTTTCCATTGATCAGAACATGCTCATGGGCGTAAGTATCTAATCAAATTGAAGTAGCTTTAGTTACTAACAAATACTCGAGTGGGCTGTCCGTGTGTCCGTTTTATTTTTGCAATAAGTTCTTAACATATTTTCACATATATTCTATTCTATGTGCACGTTCAGGCAGCACCGAAGGTCGTTGCTGCCAGGATGCCTGTTTTGCAGCTGACCGACGAGGAACTCCTACTGAAGGTCAGCGCGGTGCGTCAATAGATTGATATGCGAGCGCTTTCAATTAATAACAAATTGCTATAAGAAAATTAATAACTAAAATAAAAAATACTTTTAAATTTCTGTTTGCAGCTCTTCAATGATTCAGATGTCTTGGATAACTATGGTCTATCTTTTCTAAATGACAACATGGGCGGCGATAAGAAAGGTGAGCCACAAAGCAGCTCCCTATAAAGTTTCTGTGTATTTACATTTCTCTCTTTTTACAATTCACCAGCGAGCAGTGGCTCTGAGCTAATGGCCTATCAGCCCAATATGTACGATCTCTCGGACATTTTGGACTCGGACGATAACAAGGCTGGCCAGGATTCGGCCAATGGGCGTCAATTGCAGACCCAAAGCTCTGTGCTAAATACGCCGCGCCATGAGTTGTAGATAAACGTACATTATATTTAGGTAGTTATAGAAGCAGCTCAGACAGAACACGGGCGAACAAAAGTGTTAACAAATATTTTATTTTACATACGCATTACAAATACCATTACATATATATGTTTTTAGTTTATAGTTTAGAGACATAAATTTGTTTCATTTAACACCCAACGTAGTTTTGAGCTTTTTCTAATAGTTTTTAATGGTTTTCTTTTGTAAAAATCTATCTATTTATTAATCCTATTGCTGGTATGCCTTACGCACTATATATAAAATATATAGAACCAACAATTTGTTAAACTTGACGTTGAAAGTTGTTTATTTCTTTTTTTGTATTGGCAAAATTTAAAAAAATGCAAATTGTAAAACGATTTTACAAAAGACTTTACAGACGCAGTTTATATAGATTTTATATTGAAGAAGATAAAAACGAAATAATAATTGTAGTTTTATCGAATTGATACACATAAATATATTATATTTGGGAATATGCATGTAATAGCAGTTATAACGAACATAGATAATACAAAGTATATTCAAATAGATTAGAAACTAAAAAGTTTCGACTACACGATATACTTTATAAATACCTTAAATACAAATACTTATGCGAAAAATAAATTTCGATGCCGTTTGAGCTGCAAACAATAAAACAAACTGTCTTTTTTTTTAAATGTCTGTTCTTATTTTTAGAAATAATTTTCAAGTGCCTATATGATGATGATTCATTCAACCCAATCTCAAGGAGGAGTGCCAATCTGAAATGTGTTTTAAAAGATAATCTTTTGTGCAACTTGTTATTAACATGAAATCAAAAATACGTTTATTTGTAATAATCTCTGAATGTGTGTGTTTTTCATTTATTTTTATTTGTTGATACAACTAAACAGATATGGACACATACATCATTGTAATAAAAAAACTATATTCAAAAGTATTTAATTAAAGCTTAGTCTAAATAGCGTCTTAGAAAATGCTAAATAATTTGCATAGATAATGTAAAAATAATACATTTAATGTGAATTGGAATTGTTCGTATGCGTAAATACCCGAGAAACATATAGACATTAAATAAGAGATTATGCCTCGTCCTTGTACTTGGCATCCTTCAGAATGTTGGCGAACTCGAACTTGACGCGTTCGCGCTCCGATCTGGGCATGCTGCGCAATGTGTCCACCAGCGACAGACAGTAGAGCTCGATTGGATCGTTGATGGGCGCCAATCTGGGCAGAGGAGCAGCCATTGCCTTCCGCTTGGCCGCATTCGCCATGATGTCTTTGGCGGGCGCACTGCGTCGTGTGATCGCTGCTTTATAAATCGGTTCAATTGTCACCTCGCCATTGGAGAGCGCAGAATTGTTTCCGTATTGTTGATCGGCTTTGTTGTCCTGATTGTGGTACTGTCCTTTAACGTCCACATTTTGTTGGGTCTTCATATCCTGATTTGTGAACTCATCGCCGTTGCCCATGACCACCATGGGCATGAGAAGCGGTGAGGAGGCCGGCGAGCTAACCTGCGTATTGTTGTGGCTGTTGTTGCTGCTACCGTTGCCATTGACAGCTGCTGATTGTTGCAAGGTGACATCGGGCTTGGGCTCCATGACCATCAGCTCGGGCACAATTTCATTGTCGCTGTGGCCATCCAAATGCGCCGATCCATCCTCACTGTTATCATCCAGCTCAATAATATCATAGTTATCCGTCAGATCGATGCGCAAGTGCTCCGGATCCGGATACAGAAAACTGTTGCTGTCATTGTCGCTGCTGCCACCATTATTGGTGGCACTGTTGGTCTGTGCTATATAGGCCTGCGCCTTTCTCACATTGTACGTTTGTGCTGTGTTTTGCAGAAATGATAGATCCTCGGTGAACCGTCGCTTGCGCACATTCGGGTTTACCTGACCTGTTTCCAATGCCTTAATCTCCTGCAGATAATTGTAGCGTATGTTCTTCCATTTTGTTTGCAGAAAACGTGCTGGAATGGAATATATATAGTATGAGGTTATATCTATACCATTTTTATACTCGTTCACAAATCAAACCCTCAACTTTAAAATCATTTGGATAGATTGCTAAAGACCTCTTTCAATGATCGGCATGAGGCATGGCAAATAGATCATATGTTTTTGGGGTGGGTAGTTCGAGACCTTTCAGAATTTTAGAGTGCCAAAATTTGTCACAAAGTTTTTGGATGACCTCACAAGTTACAAAAATCGATATTGATCCAAAATAATAAAAATAATTACCATCGTTTTCGATTGTTTTTTTTTTTTTTTACTGTGAACGAGTATTGCGACGCTTTAACTTGTTTACTTACATGATGCGCCCAGCTCGTTGGCAATCCGATCCCATATGTCCACTCTAACGGGATTGCGGCGATAGTGCGGATGGCTCACATCGTAGATGGCGGGATTGGCGCGCACCAGTTTTATAAGCCGATCGTCTGAAAGTTGTTTTTTTTTGCGAAAAATCGTTAAAATCTATGTCGCAGTACATTTTGCTTTCTACGTTCTTCGTAGCTGCAGCAACAACAACAAAAACAAGAACAACAAGAACAAGAACAGTAGCGGCAGCAACCCTTAGGCTGTCTTCTCTATTAGGGGAAGACTGCTGTGTGCGCTGTTTTTGTTGGGGGTTGATTCTGCACTTTTCAGTTTGTGTATTGTCTTTACAGAGGGAAAAAGGACCTTCTTACCAAACTCGGGCCCCGTTGTCTCACGTTCTGCATAATATCGCTGCATTTGTCTTTTTATCGTGCCCCGTTTTGATTTCAATTTGCCAGCCCGAGCAGCCAGAGTAGATTTGTATTTGTATTTGTTTACGTTTGAAGCAGCTGCAAGTACAGCAGTTGGGCTTTTGCTCAATTAAGCTGTTGATAACAGTGCACGGCCTTTGCATTGATTGACACTCACACAATTGCACAGTAATTTCAATGGCTACGCTTATTTTTCATATAGTAAATTGTAAAAACACCGTTGCGTGCGTTTCGATGTCTTCTGTGTTGCTCTGTTTTTTTCAGTTTTGTTTTACGCGCTCTGCGCACGCTCATTGGTGCACGGTGCTGCCAGCTTTCTTTTTTCTTTACAAGACTGCCAACTTCTTTTGTTGTGCAGTATTTAAATACTTTTTTTTAAAATTTACTTTTATTTATTTTCTAGTATATTTCGGTTATTTACCCAAATTGTGTATTATTCAATTTCGCAACACAAGCTTCACCTTAATATTATTCTTAACACCTATAGTTATGCCGCTATGAAGAACCAGTTCGTTGGGATCAAAAAGTGGCAAAATTTTAAAGTGTTTCAACATAAAGACTAACAGCGTTTTAATTTCCAACATTGCGTACTTTTGTCCTAAAATGACATTGTGGTATATAATAAAAATAGCACTAATTTGAAATGTATCTTACCAATACAATTCCGCTGACCGGCACTAAATGGAACATAAGCAAAAGTGTGCCGATCCTTGCTGTTCTCGGGCAGAAACCGATCCGGTTCAAACTCATTTGGCGCATCCCAGTATTTGGGATTGCGGTGTAGGTCAAAGATGTGAATGACGATTTGAGTGCGGGCGGGCAGAATGAGGCCATTGGCCAATTCTGTTTCGCACAATGTCTGGCGACCCATAACCGAAACGGGGGGATACATCCGTATCGTTTCATTGATGAAACGCTCCAAGTACTTCAGATTGGCCAGCTTGTTAACGTCCAATGTGCTCAGATCATCTGTGGCTAGGAAAATTGTTAAGGAAAACGGAATTTCTAATATAGACCAATTCAAACCATCGATGTGCTCCAAAATCTCCTGGTAGCATAGCTCCTGTTTGTCCGCGTACAAGGACAAGTTCATCAGTGCACAGATCAGACTCATCGAGGTGGTATCGAAGCCACCGAACATGAGCGTGTCCACCTCCTCGCAGATGCCCTCATGATCAATCAGGCCATCCTTCTCGGCGCAAATAAGCGTGTCCAGCATGGCGAAACGTCGTTTCTTGTTGATGTAACTGGGTTACCAAATGAACGATAAGTTAAATAGATAAGTTATAGTAGATCATTTGAAACTTCATTTTTTGTTGTGCTAGAACAAAAAGTTGAATTATTCTTATTCGTGTATTCTACACACTGTTTGGTGTTTCTTACATTTTTTTTTATAAAAATCGATATATATCGATTTGTGGTTTTTTAACGATTGAAACCAAAACTTGAAGTCTATAGCTATGATAAGAGATCAGCGACGGTTAGACAGACAATAATGTATATACCATGGTAAGCATATGTCCCCTTCTTTTTATAGTAATTTTTAATGGGAATTATTCCATTGAATTTTCAGGAGTTTTACTCACATGTCGTCATCCGCCGATTGATTGCTGCGTCTCTCGTTCAGCTCCTCCTCCAAGAGGACGCGACGCTTGGCAATGATGTCGCTGGAGAATTCGTGCACCTCCTTCAGGAACGGCGCATCCTCGCGGGCCCTCAGCAGCTGGTACATCGTGTTGTTGAAGGTCAGCGGGTTGCTCAAACGTTTGATGAAACACTTCTCAATCATTTTGATGCTCTGGCGATAGCGATCGCCCCTCTCCGTCATATCATCCAGGTTGATGCCCATGGCCGTCTCTATAAAAGAATTTATATATATTTAAATGTTTCTTATATTATATATTACATATATTCTTTCGCACCACAAATGCTGTTGAGCGTAAATCTGGGTATGAGATCGGTCAGTGAGAAGACACTCTCCGGCTGATCTGCGAATTGCCGGACAAGCTTTTGGCTTTCCGCTCTGCAGTTAGAAAGCAAAACGCTTAGTTAGAAAAAAATATATATTTAAGATTTATGCTTACTTAAAGATCTCCTCAAATTGAGCCAATATATTGAAATGGAATGTGGGCGTTATCATCTTACGTCGCGTATGCCACTTTTTACCTACAAAAAACAAGTTAATAAAAAATTCAAGCTGGCTTTAAATTTATAGCCAAGTTTACCCGTGGCGGTCAGCAGTCCAGTGCGCAGGGCGGGCTGCATAAAGTCATATACCATGGCCTTGGTGATCAGATTTGGGTTGCTCAGCACGAATCCGACGGCATCGGGATCGATAATGTTGTATATGGGCGTGGCCAGGTTATAAGTCAAATAGCTGGTGCCCATCTTCTTGGCCAACTCACGGATATACTTAAAAACAGCGGCTGCAAAGGAAAACAGAGTTAAGTATTTTTTATATGAAATCTTGTAATCGGGTGTGACAGACTAGCAGATACCCTGAAGAACATGGTGAGATATGGTGATACACATTTTGACCCCCTCGGGGAAATTAATGGAATTTACTGTATCAAATTTGACTCTAGCTTTTATAGTCTCCGATATATTGTAAGAAAACTATCGATATTTATCGATAGGTCGATATCTAGCAATATTAATGAAATGGAATAAACTTCTAAACTTATTTTGCGTATAATTTATGAGAATCTATAGTCGAAAAGTGCAAGTCTCTAGATCTTGTAATTGCCGAGATCTTTGAACTCTCTTCTCTTCTGTCTGTTACATACATATGCACAAAGCCAATAAACTCTTGTTTAACTGGTATTTACTCCACCTACCATCGTCTTTTCCGTACAGGTCAAAGCAATTTCCAAAAATTGTGCGACCCTTGGGTATGGGCGCAATGCTCTCGACGGGTCGGCCATCCTTGGTGCGCACTCGGCGTGCGAACAAGGATAAAATGTAATACTCTTTGTTGATCTTAAAAAGCCAATGCGCGAGAACGAACACGGCGATAATTGCAATCAAGCCACAAACCATTTGAAGGCAATAAGAAACCCGCACTAAACTCGTTCGTTTCTGGAGCGCGACTAGCGCATAAAACGTATTGTTTATAATTTATAACTGGAATTCGAAGATAAGATTGTAGTAAGCAAAAACTTTGTTGCTCTTATACTCTTATTAAGTCTTATATTGAAGAATTGTGCGTGTTGTGCATTACAAGGCAATTTTATACATGCTTGAAAAGTGTGTATCCTGTGTCTTGACGCTAATACGTATAAATATTAATGAAAAGATCTAGTTAAATTATTTTATTTTTGAATTTTCTTTATATTTGGTCTACTTATATTTAATTACAAGTGTATATTTACGTTACAGATTTCGTTTGGTATTTTCCTGATGTTTCATTTTTTTACATTTGGTAGTTTTCAGTATTTCATAGCTGCCCGCATGCGGTCATACTGCTGTACCGCTGCTTAAATAACAATCAATGAGTTGTTTAAAAATCTCTCTAACAAATTATGCATCATATTTAATTGTGCACACAAGGGAATTGGTTTTCGGGCGGCTGGTTGTCGGTGTCATCAAGGCGACGGCGCAGTGAAGATAGCAGCAAATTATTAGCAAAAATCAGCGGCTTGTGAGCGACGCAATTTGCGCGCGTCCCCGCTTAAAAAAAACGGCACGTGCTCGTTTGCAATAAATTCGAGCAAAATATGAATGACGCCCGGTATGGTAGATTTGGAGCACTCATCGGCGTTGCATACGTGAGCAGCACCCACTGCCGCTTTCTGGTAAGAGTCCAAAAGCCAAAAACAACACACACACGTTTTGTCTATCCAACACTAACACACACACATACGCACACACACGCTGACTCAATATCTATTTCCATAGATTTATTCAACGAAAAATGCCGAAGTTTTGGCTTATCACGAACTGAAACTGCGACAGATAGTGCACAATGCTGGGTGGCTGGAGTACGATCCCGCAGAGATATGGAAACATATGCAGGAGTGCATTGAGGTGCGTAACGCAAAAGTTGTTCGATTATATCATCTTGAATGTAACCCCATAACCCGCAATCTTTTTGTGTGTGTGCTTGTGTGTGCGTAGACTGCCTATAAAAACCTAGTGATATTGGAAATAAGTCCGCATGACATCATTGCGGTGGGCATTGCCAATCAGCGCGGCACCACTGTGCTCTGGAACAAGCAGACGGGCCAGGCCTTGCACAATGCGATTGGTTGGTCCGATTGCCGGAGTACGTCCCTGCTCAAATCCCTGCTCCACAATGTCAAGCGGAATGTGAATTATGTGCGCTATCGCAGCGGGCTGCCATTGAGTAGCTGCTTCAGCGCCTTGAAGATCAAGTGGCTGCTGGAGAATGTGCCGGCCGTAGGCAAGGCCATTGAGGAGGATCAGTGCTTATTTGGCACACTGGATTCCTGGCTGATATGGGTAAGTGAACACAAATCACAATCGAATCACAATAAAAATATGATTTGTGCTTAGAACCTAACGGGTGGCGTCGATGTGGGCGTCCATTCCACGGACGTGACCAACGCCCACTACACGTCGCTGATGAATGTCGCCACCCAGCAGTGGGACATCAAGCTGTGCAAATTCTTTAAGCTGCCCATGGGAATACTGCCACGCATTCGCTCCAATTCGGAGATCT
Organism: Drosophila micromelanica; assembly: GCA_004143825.1. Lineage (NCBI taxonomy): Eukaryota > Metazoa > Arthropoda > Insecta > Diptera > Drosophilidae > Drosophila > Drosophila micromelanica. The sequence continues at coordinate 92,066 of SCDY01000417.1, forward strand.
ACGGGTATGTTGTGGAGGGTCCGCTGTTGGGCGTGCCCATTGCAGGCGTAATGGGTGAGCAGCCGGCTGCGTTGCTGGGTCAGCTGTGCGTCAAGGCGGGCCAGAATGTTTGCACACTGGATGACAGCTGTTTTGTGCTGCTGAACACCGCCCAACAGCGGATCGAGTCGGATAATGGACTGATAACTGGGATCGCGCACAAATTGGGACCCACAGCAGATACGCATTTTACGCTTGAGGGAGCTATTTCGAATGCCGGCTCCACGGTGAACTGGCTGCGCCAGGGACTGCGCATCAACACCGAAATCAATTCCAACGATAATGTCGTCGAATCGCTGAACACATTTTTGGGCGAGAGCTCAATGATCTCCTCTTCGTGCTCCTCGAGCATGCTAAATGCGGAGTGTGGACTGGCGGCCAAGCGTTCAGAGATCACATTTGTACCGGCCTTTCATGGCCTGTATGCGCCGTATTGGCGCTACGATGCACGGGGTATTATACTGGGTCTGACCAGCCAAACGACAGCGGAAAACATTACCCAGGCCGCCTATGAGGCAACCGGTTTCCAGATCTACGAGGTGCTTCAGGCCTTCAAGCGAGATACACCCAATTGGGATCCGTCATGCCTGAAACACGTGCTAACATTTGGCGGCGAGTATGCGGAGGACACGCATCTGGTACAGTTTATTGCGGATATTATTGGCTGGATGCTGGAACGTCCCCAGACAACATCACCCGCTGCCATGGGCGCCATGATAGCCGCTGGCGTAACAATGCGCGTCGTCTCGTTGCCTTATGCAATCCGTATGTACGCGCCGCCCACTGATGTCTTCTCACCAACAACAACACAAAATCGTAAGTTCGCTATAAATAAATAATATCGAATTTATCTGTAGACCGCTCTATGCGATTCTCATGAATATAATTTTGTTGTTTGGAGTACTTTCTTTATCCAATTAGTATATAATATCTGATTTATTCAATTTTGTAGGTCGTGAACTGCTTTATCGTCGATGGGACTATGCGGTTAAGAAGTGTCTGAATTGGAACAATTATGAGACTTATGAAGCGGACGTGGAGCTGTTTGCCCAACGTGAGCGTGACCCCAATTTGCCGATACGTCGCTCCATACCGGGCAGTGTTTTTCTGACCACATCGTTTGCGTTGCTGTTATTGGCCAGTTTCATAAAAAATAATCGGTTCACTTAGGCACACACCGTATTTAGCATGCTTTTAGGCGCCGTCAGCAGGATATTGCGCCCACTATTATGAAATCTAGTCACAAGAAATATGTATGTAGGTTCAAATGCGCATTCAAAATTTATTGTTTAGTTAAGCAGGTAATTTGTATATTTATTTTGCGACTTTTCCTTTTTTTAGTATATTATTTTCATTTTGAATAATTTGTAGATCAAAAGTTTTGTGATTGGTATATACAAGCTATATACGTAACTATTTTTATATATATACGTATATATATATTATCTACTCACTGCGGGAAGCTATTTAGCTGTATAATTTTGCTCAATTTAGTTGATAAACATACTATATAGGTTTCTATTTATTCAACTGATTTAAATTTTTTTTAAACTAAAGACAATTGTTAAAGCTGTGGATAAACAAATACAATAAGTAATAAGCAAAATTAGGATTCGCGTACACTGTTAAAATGAATATACCACAACCAAAAGCATTAAAAGATTGTGAATGAGAAGCGTTTTATGATTATTGTTGGTCGCTCCAGATCCAGTTTATGCGGGCGGACGGGGGGAGGGGCCTCTCATTTGTCAACGCCATGAATAACTTAAACTGACAAACGGCCACGGGGCATGTGGCACATCGGATCTGCCACATTGCTTCATTGGAGCAGCAGCCACCGAAGAAGCTGCAGCACAAGTGGACACTGTTTGTTCACCCCAACTCAGCGCCCGCTGTTGTTGAAATTCATTTGCCAGTTAATTAGTTGGCAGGAGCCAGGCACAAGATGGCACCACGCACCTGCACCTGCACCTGCACCTGCACCTGCACCTGCACCTGGATGCATTCAGCCATTGAATGCAACTTAAGTTATTGCGCTTATTGTTGACACGCGAATCGTTGTTGTGACAGCCCGGAGTACAGTAGCCGGAGCAGCAGCTGTGCTCATGCATACCGCCCCACGGGCAATGCGCACTTGAACGCACGCTCCAGCACCCAATCCCCCAAAGCACGCCCCACCCCAAGCTGGAGCCAAATGGCTGACTTGCTGCCTGTTGTCTTTGCTGCACGTCAGCGTCCAGCGTACAGACTCGGAATCCGAGGAGTCGCACTTGGAGTTGGAGTCAGAGTTGGTGTCAGAGCCACTCTTTCAAATGAGTTTTTATGCGCGCGCGTTCGCCAGCTGCGCTTTAGCGTAATTTGTGGGGTTAATCGATGTATCCTGATGTTTATTTTAAGCATTTACTTGTTGCAGAAGGTTTTGGGGCATTGATCTAGAAAACTTTGGGTTGTTCAAGGCTCCAAATACAAAATCCACTTTCATTTAATATTTAAATTGTAATTTTAACTTTCAATATTTTATATTAACATTTTACTTAATTATTACATTGTTGACTCACTTTTGTTTATTTGGAATGGAAGTCAAATACTACCTATAACTTTTAGTTATATACACATATATAAATATATATAAACAATTTAAGACTATTTTCATATTTGTTGCAGACCTTCCTTCCTAAGTGGAAAATGAAGTTCCAAGTTTACAGGAATATATTCTTACATTATTTATATATACATATTATTTAAAAATCTAGTTGTACTTAAAATTGTATCTTAGCTATATTTAGTTATGGGCATTGTATAGATGCCAATTTATATTTCATTATAATTTAATTTCAAGCCTCTTTGACCGAGTTTTGAAAATATTAATCAAACTCCTAAAAATTTTAAAAAAAATTAATGTTTAAACAAAGTATTTTAACATTATTTTTTCTTTAATTTTTGACCGATTTTTGAAAACATTCATTAAACGCCCAAAAATGAAAAAAAAATTAGTGTTAAAATACTTTGTTTGAAGGATTTCTAAAGTTTTTCATGTTTAATTACTTTAAAGAATAAATCCAAAAAGTGCTAGTAAAAGTGGTTTTAATTATTGGACAACAATATATACATATACTTAAAATGATGTCTTAAAATATATTGACATAAATATATATGTAATATAATATAGACTTAAATCAAAGACAATATAAATACATATATTTATATACTTATATTGTCTTTGCACTACAGTTTTATATAACTGTAGGTGAATTTTAAAGCTTTTATATATAAAGTGTATACGTTGTAGCGCATTAAATGTGTCGGCTATGACCGTTTAAATCTCAGCTACGTATTCCAGAGACGTTTGTAAATTGGATTGCATTTGAAGACAAAACGACAACGGACTCGACGAAGCGCAGTAAAATGTGAAATTTGTGCAAACATTGAGACAGCCCCCAACTTGGCTTGGGGGCGGGGCCCAAGACGCAACCAAGTCAACTTTGCACGTAGTCAATTTAAATAAATTAACACGCTGTTTTATGTGTGTGTGTGTGTGTGTGAAGCACTGTGGTATATTGTGCCAAATGCGTCCCACTGTGCTGCAATATGCCAAAAATTTGACATGGCCACGTACCGGCGAGAATCGGAGCTGGCATTGCCCATTCAGCTGGGGGTATATCAGTGGCCAGGGTGGGTTTTCTGTGTGGTTTCGAGGGCTTAGAATTGTGGATTGCCACCAGTGCATGCAACCACGCCAGGGGGGGAGTGGGGTGGTGGATTGGGTGTGCGGTTGCGACGGCGACGCACGCATAAATCTTCAAGTTTATGGCATCAATAAATGTCGGGGCGAAATAATGATTTCGTCAAGTTGTGCCATTGTGCAATGCCATCGGGGTAACCCGCCCCCTTTCCTTTTTTGTTGTTGCCCCCTTTCTGCTTGGCAAGTTTGTTGTGCTGCATTCGAACTGATGCGAGGGGGTTGCCGCCGTTTGTTACTGCTACTGCGAATATCGGTAAGAATAAGTGGATATTTATAGTGTGCTCAGTTACACGAAGCTCTTCTTTTATTCGGGGAATGAATTAACTGTGCACAGATTCTTGGAAAAAAATAAAATAAAAGCAGGGATTAAAAATTCTAAATCAATTTTATATTATTTTTTATAAATTGAAAATGTTGAGCTATTTATAAAATATATTCTTTAATTTAAATATAAAAATATAAACAAAAAATAAAGTTTTTATCAATTGTATATAATAAAAACCAAATATATATTTTTATTTTTAATCAACATCATACAAAGTGTTAAAATAATTATAGAAAATGAAACTATATTTTCTTAAATTTTTTGAATATAGTATTTTACTGTTAAAAAAATTAAATTAATTTTTATTTATTAATGTATACAAAAATTTGATAAAATATATTCCTTAGATTTTATTATATTTTACATATGTATATTATTTACATGCAGATTATTGTCGTAAACGAATACACCCGCCACAGATCCGTAAAAAAAAGTGCTATAAAAACTGTGGGCGATGACACGCCCACTGAAAAGAAAGGCTTCGCACATTGGGCGCTTAATTTATTTATTGAGCGAAATTCACTCGGAATTTTATGACAAAACTCATCTGCATATGCGCCCAGCAGCAGGAATACGAGCTGCGCGAGCTGCGGGTGGAAGAGGCACGGGGGAAGGGGGGCTGATCAATTGGCCGGGCCGGAAAGTTGTGCGCAGTTTTTACGAGCCGCCCTCGCATGGCAGCGCGCCATAAAAATGTCGTAAATTCGCCGAGCGAAAGTTTTTCGAGGCATGAAAGCCTGACGACTCAACTTGGTCTCAGTTTTGGGCTCAACTCGGCTCGTCTCATAAAGCTGGCGGCATCGTAAAAACCTTAATTAATTTTCTAATCAACATTTTTGCCGCATGTAAATCGGCTGCTTATGAGTGTGTGTGTGTGTGTGTGTGTGTGTGTGTAGCATAATTTTAGGCTCTGTATTTAGCTGCCTGCTGTACTTAACTCTGCCTTGGCCTTCAGCTCCATTAGTTCCCTCAGCTGCTCTATATAAAAATAACGGTCATAGGGGGGAGCTCCAACTGCCATTGGCGCCATCGATTAGGAAGCCCCCAAAAAGTTGCGTGTAGCGATTATAAAGATATTTATATTATTTTCTTTTTGTTCTTGTGATGATTGCTTTTTGGGTTTGTCTCAAAGCCACAGAAGCGACCGATCACCGACTATATCTAATATATCTTGAATATTTTATACACATATTTTTCATACAATTTATTAAAAAGGCGTTGAAGTGCAAACAAAACACACAAGTCTTGGACTTTGATGATAAATGTATTTAGAGTAATCAATTAATATAAATAAAAAATTTAGTCATAATTATTTTACGTGTCTCAGCTTTATTAATAATAAAAGGTTAAAAATTTTGTTTTAGCTCAAGTCTATCGTTGATCTTTTTAATTATTGAATAATTGAATAATTATTTTTTCTTCACATATGTATATAATATTTATAATATAGTGCTTTACACATATAATATATATTATCAATTTTTTTTTGTTTTCGTAAAAATTTGTATATTTTATTTAAGTTGGTCTTATGTTAGCTTGTGGCAAGTTAATCTAGTTTTACATTTAGGGGAGGAAAAAAATAGATCACAGATGATACATACATAAAATTTATAAAATGTATATGGGGTAATGTATATTATTTACAGTATTTACAAGTATTTATATATTATTCGATTTAAATATTATTTTATGAACCTGGTAGACAGATCCCTGTTCAGTACGACATCCAAATACTTGTGAGAGCTCTTGTGCGAGAGTCCTCAGTCCTCGTATTGTTGTAAGGTTTCATTAGCTGGACTTCAACACAGCAGTGAGCAAAGGCATATCGGCATAGATTTTGATAATGGAAATATTTTGCGTAATCAATTAATATAAATATTGCTTGTTGATAGAAAATTAAGTTAAAATTATTTAATGCATCTCAGCTTTATTTATAAAAAAATATTAAAATTTTTGTTTTAGCTCAAGTTTTTATTTGATCTCTGTATGTAGCCTTTAAACTAATAAATTTGGTAACAGAAAACAAATATATCCTTAAAGTAATTCATTTCATTTTACGCTGAATAATAATTTTTTCTTCTTTTGTAATTATATTTTTATTATGATTATGTATGTATTATCAATTTGCACAGCGATAATTGAAAATTTTTTAAATGTTCATTTGTTTTGCTGATGGATCTTTTAATGTATTCCAGAAAAAGCATTATGCATACGCCTCGTTGTACGGCAGAAATGTGCGTCTGGGGCCAATTAACGGGACAATATGCATTTTCTGCAGCACTGCAAATCAATTTAAATATTTAAAGACTTTAATTATTTTTGTAACTACACAGCGCCCACATCAGCCGCAAGTCAGCAGTGCAGCCAGAAAGCTCGGGGCCAGGACATGTGCCGCATGGGCCCACAACCTGGGCAACATGGGCAACATGGCAACATGCGACAACAGTCAAACAGCCAAGCGTAAACTTAACTGACAAGTGGAGACTTAACTTCCATAACAAATTGCATTCCAATTGCACGTCGAGCAGTCGCCGTGCCGTCGCAGTCCTGACAGCAGCCCTGTCCTGTCCTGCCACACTGAAGTCACAGCCATGAGGCATAAACAAACACACACGCACACACGCACACACATTTAACCGCACGTAGGACGCCATTGCTGTTAATTTAAATTGCTTAAAAAAAAGCTGCAGAGGTGCAGAAATAAAATGCACGTCAAAACTTTGAGTTGATTGTGCTTTAGATATCCTTTTAAACTGGTTGGACCCAAAATTAATTACGCTTAATTATCTTTTTTAAAGACCAATATATAAATTTGCTATTTTTGGATATTGGCAATAATTTTATGATTTTCTGTATCTTGTTTGCATTTCTTTTATTTTCACTTCTCATAATATATTTATTAAAACTGCGTATTTTACCTTATACAGAATTATCCTGAATGAAAAATTGCGATAATATAAGAAAAATAATATTTTTCCAAAATGATAAACAATTTTTTTATATTTATTTTATATATCATAAGATACCTACAGACTATATATATTTTTTACATTTTTTATTAATATTGAAATACGATGTTTAGAAAATCTGAAGTCAGAAGTCTATCAAGTTTTTCAATGTCCTAGTTTGACACATCCTCATTGTCTGCTGTACAGGGTATTCAAAAACAGTGTCTATAGTGGAAGTGGCAGCAGGAGCAACTCCGGGAGCGCTCTTGAGCCACACACACGGCCATGCCATGCACGAAATAATCCTAAAGGGTGTGAAAATATGAATGCAACCAAGAGTATCCCACATTGTAGACGGTGAACGCTAAAGACGCGAAGCTGTTGTGCCACATACCACATGGATAAAGGCGAAGCGAAGAAGAAAATAAACGAGCACTCTGAAAAGAGAAACAAAAAATAAATGTATTATGCAAGTTGGCAAGTCGCGACAGACCCGGACATACACACACGATGCCACACACGGTCGTGGCAGGTGGGGAGCTGCAGCCACAGTTGCTCCTCAGTTGCCATCTCAGTTGCAGTTTCCTTCGTTGGCCATGCAAATGGCATACAACTTTATAGGCCCCTACCCCAAAAGCCCCTCACCCCTGTCGCGGTTAGACGCGTCACTTGCCCATAAGAGGGTGCCTGTTCCCTGTGCCCCCCTCGTCTCCGTCTCCTGTTCCTTAGACTGTTGTTGGCGTTGCATAAAAAAACTGAAATGATTTTGGCAGCTGCATTTGGCTTTCAATTAAACCAAAACTTCTCTCTTCATATAATTGCTATGCAAATAAATAGCAGACTAACTAAAAGTTTCTAAGGATTGAGGATTCAAAAATTTTAAAAGAAAAACATGTGTGTTCTGATTGACTGACTGACTGAATAACAATACACAGTCTTTTACAATAGAAGTGGAAAGCTGGAATTTTTTTGATTGCCGTATTCTTATATTAAAAGAAATTTTTAACAAGTAAGAACGTTGCAGTCGGGCGTTACCGATCGCATTTTTTAATTAAACAAAATTTTTTCGAAAATATACAACAAATACCAAAAATACCAATACAATTTTTTTTACAAGATTGCATAGATTTTTAATGTAGAATCGATTTAAATAAAAACTCATGACCAGAATACCATTAAACATGAAAATCGGCTCAGTATTTCAAATATGAGAGCTCGCATTTTTAAATTAAAAGCATTTTCTTTCGAAAATTAAAAAAAAATACTAAAAATACCAAAAAAAATAGTTTTTTCAAAATTGCATAGATTTTTAATGTAGAATCGATTTAAATAAAAAATCATTACCAGAATGCCATCAAACATGAAAATCGGTTCAGTTTTCACGAATTCATGTATTTCAACAATGAGAGCTCGCATTTTTTAATTAAACAAATTTTTTTCGAATATGTAAAAAAAAATACCAAAAATACCAAATAAAATTTGTTTACTAGATTGCATATATTTTTTATGTAGAATCGATTTAAATAAAATATCATGACCAGAATGCCATCAAACATGAAAATCGGCTCAGTTTTCACAAAATCATGGGTATTTCAATAATGAGAGCTCGTATTTTTAAATTAAAAACATTTTTTTTCGAAAATGTAAAAAAAATACCAAAAATACCAAAAAAATTATTTTTTCAAAATTGCTTAGATTTTTAATGTAGAATCGATTTAAATAAAAAATCATGACCAGAATACCATTAAACATGAAAATGGGCTCACTTTTCACAAATTTATGGGTATTTAAAAAATGAGAGCTCGCATTTTTAAATTAATAAAATTTTTTTCGAATATGTACAAAAAATACCAAAAATACCAAATAAAATTTGTTTTCTAGATTGCATATATTTTTTATGTAGAATCGATTTAAATAAAA